>JAQIXX010004844.1:0-15254 GCA_034700605.1 Willowsia nigromaculata
CTGCATTTGAGAAAGGGTTGAAGTTGAAACGATGGGAATTGAATGAGCTGTGCTGCTCTTCCTTTGCTTTGGTGGTGTGGTAGTGTGATGATGAGGAAGAGAAGACACGGAGACCGAGTGATATGTCAATAATGTCAATGTAGAGAGAGGAGAGAGGGAGAGTGGAGTGGACGACGACGACGATGAGAAATGTATGGATGGAGTTTGTTGGAGGCGATCAGAGAGAACTAGACAATGGTTTTGTGTGAGGATGTTAGGGGGCTGTTCAGGGGGGTGGGGTGAGGTGAGAATGAGAGAGGAGGGGATGGATAAGGGTTTTTTGAGGCGGTTTTGTGGGGGAGAAGGGGGATTTAAAGGGGGTGAAGGGGTGGGGTGGTGGGTGGAGGGACCCTTAATGGGAAAACGTGTGGAGGATAGTGAAGAAGAGATGGATGGATAAGGATTCTTTGGAATGCTTTAATAATCGGTTGGCTCTTGTTTTCTTGGTAGGAGCATTAGTAAGCTTGTTCTCAGCTTTTTTATGGGGGCATTCATATATCACACTTTAATAATTAGACCTCATTATGTCACGCTGTTCATGTTTGCTCGACACAGTTTTGTAAACAGAACAGATGTAGTATTCCCTCCTATACTGAAAAGGCAAAAGGGTGGTCTAGTCTGCGCCTTTAGGTGGAATCAAGACTTCTCAACGATACCCCTGAAAAACTACACCAAATACTAATTACCTCTCTAGATTCCCATTTGAAACTTCAAAATTCCTTCTATCTTAAAATTTCCCACCACTCGACTCTCCACTCTATAATTCCAGTTTTCAACTGTACTCTCTCAACGCTCTCTAATAGCTCATGTAATGGAATGGATAGTACTTGTTTTTTTAGCTCATCTTCTTATGTTTAAAAAATCCTCTCTCTTTCAAGAGAGCTCTCTTTTTCGCTCTTCATCTCTCTTTCCTCACGACAGGATAATGATGCTTCTTCTCTCTCTCTCAAAAACATAGGTAGGTAATCTCAAATTGATTGTATAACAACATGCATGCCTGCTCCTGCTCCTTCGTCTTCTTCTTCTGCAAAAAAGAACTCTGCATCATCTCATCATAAAGCATTCATGAAGAAAAGATGACAAATATATTATTACTCTTTCCACAATAAACACATACTTTACTCCTTCTCAAGACGAAAAACAGCATCTCATCATATCCATCCATGCATACCCTGCCATTATATCCCGAAATGATGAGAATGATGATATGAATCAGAAGAAGAGATGAGGATTGTGCAATCATCAGCATAAAAAAACAGCAATGCAGTGACTACATGACTTTGTCTTCTCAATACTTTGTTTTTTTTTAACAGGTATGTTTTTTAACAGAGATCATAATAAATGGTATCGCACTCGTCTCCTATCATGGCCCATGGCTTCGCTTCGTTTTTTCGTTTGAAGGATAGCTGATTTTATTTTGCTCAGGGACACAAAAAAAAATGTTTGTAAGGTTGCTAGTCATTTTTTTGATAGATCAATAATATTTTTGCTACTGTTTCTATCTGCATCACATTTTTTAATGTCAAGTTACATGCAATCCATAATAATGTTTTTCTGCATATCACTGTGCATTTCCTTTTTTTCATGGGGGAAAATATGATGTGTAGATTTATTGGGGGTTTTTCTCTGTCTCTGGTGAATTGGATTGGATTGGGTAATAATGTGTCATCACGCGATCATAATGCGAAATGCGAGCAAAGTCGATATGATGTGGACAATGCATAAAAAAAGGGTTAAGGTTGCAAAAAAATGGATGATTCTTTGGTTTAGATGTGGAGGGTAAAAAAAAGGTGGTGGAAAATTTGGTAAGGTTACTAATAATAACCAGTTTTCTTCCAGGAGATGAGACTGATGATGAGAGTTCTTTGGAAGTCGTCAAGATCATCTCTCGATTCTTTTGATCTCTCTTGTCTTTCAACAATTTCCTTGGATCACACTCGAAAAAAGATGAAAGGGAAGGAAGGAAATGGAAGTGGTTTGGTGGAGAGACAAAAAGTGATACTGAAAATTTCATAGAAAATTATGCGCTCTCTGTAGCTTCCTTATTCTTTGGTCTTTTTGCAAAAAAGCAGTAAATATTTCCCAGTGCAATTTTCCAAGTAGTTAATATCCCACCGACTTTTGACTAATAATCTCGTCTTGTTGGTTTTGCAGGAAGAAGAAGGAAAATGCGAAATAAGTTTGTGTGTTTTTTTTCTCGACTCTACAATATTTTATGAGATGTCTGGCTTTTATTTTCTAGATTTCCTTTTCATCTTCATGTTTCCTTTCACTTGCGAAAAAAACATTTTGGTCTGGTTTGGCCCGGCCTGTGGCCTGACTCATGGTAAATATGTAATGATGATTCACGAAAATTGAGGAAAGGAAACGACGCCATGTCTCTACACACGAAAGACATGATCCAGTTGTGTAAGATGAGATAATAATATTATCATGTTGGCAGTGTGTATCCTGAGCTGTCAGAATATTTTGGTGGTGTGGTGCTATATGGATATGGATGACATGGTGGAGAGAATTGCACACAGGAGAGTAATTGGGAAGAAAGGGTGAACATCTTTCCGGACAAGAGTTACTGCTTCATTTTCAATTCAGATGGCTGACAGTGGGACTGCAGCTGCAACATTTATTTTGGAGGGATACGTATCCTCCAATCCTCCACGAAAAAAATGCGGTGATCATTGACTTGACATTTTGAGCGAGATCGCGAGAGAGAGAGAGAATAAAAATGTTTTAACCCTTTTCTCACTGCAGGAAAGAGAGAGATGGAGAGGATTTATAAAGGTGGAACGACAGAAGCTTGTTAAAAATGGTGGTGGTGGTAAGAAACTCTGTGTTCTGTAATAAATAATGGAGGTTTGGTAGATGATATTACATCAATTATGATCATCATTAAAGATTGAAGATGAGAAAGGTTTATTTTTGTAAAAAATTTATTAATGGGGTAATGTTGATGAATGCAGAGTTTTTAATGGAGTCAGGAGATGTTCACAAGTCAAAAAGGAGATGTGTTTTGGGGGAATTTGAGACATTGGCTGATTTCATGCATTTCATCACATCTCTCTCTGAAAAGTATGATCGGATCATGATTTCAACTTTCCCTTTTTAATTTTGAGTTGAATTTTGTGAAATATGAAATTATGTTGCAGTTTGAATTGCTTGTGATGATGGAGGCATCAATTTATAGCGTAGAAAACTGGCGATTGAGTTGGCAGAAAAGTTACTCTGTGTCTTCATCCAAGAACCCAATTAACCGACTTGTGCTTTTTGGGAGATGGCCATCAATTAAGGGTATTAACAAGTCATTAGAAAATGTTTGTTATGTTGGCAGTAAGCTTAATTGTTCGAAAGTAGCAGCCTCCTTGTTAAAACTTATTTTTAGCAAATGATTTGAAATAAAGTTTGAGAAAAGATCAAAGTTTATGAAAGGCTTTGCAAAAGTTCAGGAGAGTTTGGTACTAACCTTTATGACCTTGTAAAATCTCGAGATTGAAAAACAAGTTTAAACTTTGGCCATTAGCTTAAAACTTTGTACTGGCAAACAATTAATTGGCAAAAAATAGGAAAATTATGTTGGGGTCAAGTGAACAATTATATTGGTTAAAAAAGTCATATAAAATTTCATTTTAGCCCAATATTTGGGAAATGAAGTAGATGTTCATTGCGCGAAGAAAATCTTGAAACATGTTTTTGTCAAATCCACGGCTTTTTCGAATGACTTCGCGAGGAACAATGGTGAGCATGTGGGCAAGAAGTTGTGAAAGGTCTGGTGTTGTGGTTGCAATCGCAATGCAGGAAATGCCGCGTCGAAAAGGTTGGCTTAGGGAAGTGGATCGTATATTTAGGTAGTCAGTTGGTCGCTGTGTATGTCTGATATGCTAAGCTCGTTAACAAGTGGATAGAGATGCGGTTAATTAATGTGAATTTTATGAAGTGATTTGACAGTTGAACTGGAGTACGGATTTGCTTCCGCCCCACGACCTAGGATCCTTGGTTGAGGTCAGCAGCAATGGGGAAGAAGAAGGGAGGCAAAGGATCTCGAGCGGGAGGGGATGATGAAGAGGAGGAATCAGGATTGGAGTCGATATTTAGCCAAAGGGGATCTGTTGTGGGGAGAGCAACGACGAGTGCCCAGTCGCTGGGGAGATCTCCGCCAAACTTGGGGCTGGTTAGTCATTTGGACGCCAAGGTGTTCTCTGGTCATTTGATTGATGCTATCACTGATGAGGTGGCACTAGAGGGATTGGATGGAATCACCATCCAAGGTGGGTTGTCAGCCCTGTATAACTCTTTGTCAATGTCAATAGTTTGCTGTAGTTGCGTTGTTAATTGCTGGATTGTGATTTTAATTCATAGCTTTAAAAGTGAGACTGGATATGCGTCCTAACTTTCAACTTGAAGGATTTGAGGATATTGCACCTGCTATTTGGAGCCAGATGAAGACGTGCAAGTATTTTAAATATTATATTCTTCCAGCACCGCGACCTGATTTGGTGCCTTATAGCTGGGATGCTAATAGGGACGATAGGGGGAACGCTTATGAGCCTGTAAGTTTTGTACGCTTTGCAAAGTTTAAAGAGCTGTAATTGTAATTAAACCCTGTATGTTTTAATGTAGATTTTTAAATTGACCTTTGTAGCTACACGCCCCGGAAGAGATCTACTTGTACAACCCGATTGATGAAAAGGCTAATGGAATTCGTGGCTCTTGCTTGCACTATGAAACAAGGAAAGATGTCACTAATATTGCCAGGTCATGTAGCTACACTGACATGATTCAGCTGTAAGTTTTATTTCCTTTAAGTTGATGAAATTATCAAGGTTTGTTAAGTATTCAGTTTTAAAATAAAAAGTTTGCTGATTCGTCAGGTTTGGCAATCGATTGGTGATCGTAGCAAACCAGAATATTCGAGAGAAAGCTTTGCTTGGGTTGAACTACAGGAAATACAGTAATTTAACTATCGTTCAGTACTGTATTATGGAACGAGTGGGAAGGTATTTACCAATATTTCTGCTCACTATATGTTTTCGATTGCATGTACTTATTTTTTTAATGTGAGGTATTTAATTGTAGATCTCGTTACAATGGTGAAATTACACGGGGGAAAATAAGTTCAGCTTGTATGAATATCCCACCAAAAACGTTGTTTTACATGCGCAAAAACCTTCTCAAATTCGAGCTTATTAAAAGACAAGTAAGTTGTGTACAACCATTCCAAAATTATTATAAACTATCAAAAAATTACTTTCAATTGGTTTCATTTCGTGTCTTTTGGTCTTTTTCAAAGTCCATCTCTATAAAATTTGCCAACTCTCGCTGTCCAGCTGGAGTGACAGTGTTCCATTTACCTCGATTCTACAAAAGAGTTGAATCCATGATCAGCTTGAACACACGAACAGTGTTTTCCTGGTTGAACAACTCGGAAACGAATAGTGTTCCAGTGGAAAAGGTCGTTTCCAAGTATGGGAAGCACACAATGCGCGCCCTCACCGCCTCCTTCCCAACTCTCCTCGAGACTGCTGTACGATTTTATACACCAAGCATTTGGCTTTATGATGGTAGTTTTAAGTCGTTTTATAAAAGAATAATTAAATTGTTCTTTAAATTATTAGTGGCAACAATTACCGGTTGAGGAAGTGGAAGATGAAAGTCAGAAGAAACAGAAGCCGAAGACAGTGAGAGTATTAAGACTCAAGCATAACGATCTAGCTCTTCAAAATCTGCTAATTACTAGGGTCCTTGATAAGCAAGTTGTTGACGAAGGAGATGGGACAGAGGTGGAAGTACCGGATGAAAAAGAGGAGCGGATTAATATTGAGAGTCCGAGCAGCTACAATGATGTTCAAGTTTTGAGACCTGGTGAAACTTTAATAAACATAAATTGCTCGCATAATTTTAAAAGAATGTCTATTAATATAATTTTATTATATTTTGCAGCAAATCAGTACTTGACTACGTCCGAAAACTATCGCTTGTTCATAGCTCTCATGAGATCTGGAATTGGGGGTCTAACGCTTCATGACATTGCAACTGTCATGTCTCTCACTCCCTTAGAAAGCAGATCTGCTGGTCGATATTTATCCAGACATAATGCGTGCAAGGAGGGTCTAGTGAAAATCTCCAAGCAGAAAGCTTTCACGTAAGGGCAAAGCCACTAAAATTCATCAACAATTTTTCAAAGATTTTGATTTCCTTCATTTATTATTTTGCAGATATATTCTCACAATTTTTGCAAGAAGCGACTTGGAACTGCACCTGGCCATGCAAGAGAAATTCATGCGTACTATGGCGCAACTAGAAAAAATCCGAGAATTTATAATAACAAAGGAGCGGAAACGAGTGGAAAAGCTGCTAATGAAGGCTAAAAGGAGAGCTCGTGCGATCCGAGAGAGAATGTCAGCTCTACCAACAGTGCCTGTGGAACCTGCAGAATCTAGCGATCCTTCAGTGCCTGCAACACAAGTAGAAGAGGAGACAACACCTGCGACTCCTGGGACGAAGAAATCTAAGAAGAAGCATTCAGAAAACAAGGAGAAAGATATTTCTGAATCTGATTCTCATCCACTTCTTCGTCCTGCTGATACTCTACCTGTTGAAGAAACGCCAAATGACGATAAGACCCCAACAATTGTGAAGTTAGCTCCTACTCGAGTATCCACACCACCACCACTTGCGTTACCAAGCCTTTGTCTTGTAGACGCAGACACTGCTGATAAGTGTGATGTTAATGATCCCTCTCCAAAATCTCATCTTGTGGCTGTGATAAGCACCCGTGAGTCAGCGTCCAGCAATGATGCCCCTTCATCGCCTAAAACTCCACCAGCAAACGAGAGTGCTGGAGAAGAAGGAACAGTAGAGGATGTATTTACTGAAGGTTATTTGGACGATGATTCGAGCTCTCAAGTATCCACAGAATCTGAGGAGTCTAATGGCGACGAAGAAACTTCCAGCATCAGCACTGTCGAAGCCGCTCGTCAATATCGTCAGGGAGACGAAGTTGACAGAGAAATCCGGAAAAAGATGATACGCCAACGAGTGGACTGGAAAGAGTCAGAGGACCGGTTTATTCTTCTCGGCTTCATCGCGAGCTCTTTGTTCATCCCAAAGTACAACTACTCGCGAGTCTTCCTCTTCAACTCCTCCCAGGTTCGGGACCTCATGCTGAAAAAGAGTGAAGGCAAATCGAACAAAACGTCGGCTGCGATCCGGCGTCGCATCCACTTTCTCCTCCGTCAACAGACGCACTTTGAGGAATACATTGCTCTTGCCGGAGCCGCATTGAGAGATCATCACTTGTATGAAACTCTTGTGAAAGAACATGTGCGTCCACCCCAACACAAAATATATTTCAATCCACCAATCGACGCCTTGGAAGCTGTGATTGACTATTTATTCGATAAGTTTGCGGATGAAAAGAATGTGCCCAGAAATACAGGGAGAGGAGGTTTGACAGGGATTGATACGCTCTTATTTCTCCGTCAAATCAAACGCTGTGAATTTTACTGGAAGGCTCTCATGTTCGCCATCTTCTGTCCAATGGGCTGGACCTCTCAGAGTAGGAGGAGCTACTATCGAGAGTGGAGGAATTACAAGAAGGATGTCAAGGAGAAGAGAATGGGGGATGATTACGTGAAATCCGACGATGAGGAGGATGACGGAAGTGGGTGCACATCTGCCCCGGAGCCATCCACCTCTTTAGCGATAACTTTGATAGAAGAGGATGACGAAGAGGCGAGGTCACCACAGGATTTTTATCTCGATTACTGTTTCAAGTTCCTGAGATTCTTTGCAAAGCATAGCTCAATAATGTTCAAAAATCTTCTCATATTTGGATCCCTCAACTTGAAGGGATTTCAAATCGTTTCATTCGATATGAGTACCATTCACACGAACATATCTTCGTGTGTGAGGGAGTGCACTTCGGACGCAGAGGTTCGTCTATGGACAGCCAGATCCTTGGTACTAGACTTCATTTTTAGTGGAGACTCGTCAAAACTTTCGGACAAGACGACACTCGAGAAATGCAAAAGGTTCCCTTTGGAAAAAGCAGCAAGGTCTTTGAGCAGATCGAGGGTGCTCGTCCACAGCAAGAGGACTGGACTTTTGAATGTGTCGAGACACAATCTAAGACACTTTATGAGCGGAATTCCTTCCTATTCATATGACGAGATGCTAGATTTTCTCAAGTATTTGGATGAGGCAGGAAACGTGGATTCATTGGCTTGCATCAGTGTAGGCATCCTACATGGAATTGTGGAACTGACAGATTACTGGAAAAGCTCAATAACTGTGACTGAGTCAATTTTCACGTTGAATGAAGACTTGGCAGAATTGTATGACGGGATCTCGGAGGAGAATGCTTCCGAATCTTCAGGAAGGAAGGAGGCTGATAATATCGATACAAATGTTAAGTCTCTTTCGAGCGGTAAGGTAAAGAAACGACGTCGACGGAGTTCCAACAAAGGTCCAAGACCAGGCTCGCCAAAGGCCACAAAGAAGAGGAAACTAACGGTTGAAATGGAAGAGGAGATTGATGCGATCATTGATGACGAATGCTTCGAGGATTTAGAGGGTGACGCACTTCCTGCTCGAGATCCACCGCCGCCAAGGGAAGGAGTGAAAATTGGATTGGAGGAGGGGGAGAGCTATATCAGCAGCTCGAATGCGAATGCACTGAGATTGTTAAGAATTCGACTAAATCAAGCGGGGGCTACTAGTAAAAAGTTTCGGGGATATGTGGAGAAGGACTTTTTTACTCTCAATTTACCCAACCTGGAGTACACCTTTCCTAGTAGGACAAGTCTGAATCATAGAATTGCAGGCAACTCTCATCCGTTTACGATAGATGCGTTGAAGGAATTGAGGAAGAGTCTTGTGGAGTAAGTTGTGGATGAAATCAAACTTTTTTAAAGCAATAATAACAAATGTTGCAGTTTTCACATTTAGTATTTTTATTCATTTATTCATTTATTAGACTGGTGTATCATCGTGTTCCAAAGAGCGCGGGTAGCTTTAAGGTTCCAAATATGCAGAAGTATTTAGGCAAATATACAGTCCTCTTTGATATGATCAATCTTGCCGGGGTTGTTGGAGTATCTGGAGCATACCTAGACGTAAGTAATCACGCAGTTATTTTTAATGAAATGGATCGAGGTTTTTTAAAACTGCTTTTTGTTTCAAATAGACCATCTTTGATAGAAGAGGACTGGTCAGAGGACTCAAGTATTTGATTGATGCCAAACTTGTGTTTAGCGTTGGGGTGGCTCATCGAAGGTATAAAATTATATATCAGAAATACAAAGTATGACCTTTCATTTCTACAATTGAAATCATCTCAATCATCATCGTGAATTTTACATTTTACTTCAGGTTTGTTACATTCAACAATGTGAATGACTGGGTGATTCCAATTCGTCCTCAGCTTGGTACAGGGACTGTAGGACAGTAAGTGTTCAATTATGAATCCATTTGTTCAATATTAAATGTCTTAAAACTCATGTCATATGAATTGTAATTTGAATTACAGTGTCATCATGAGACCGTGGCTAACATCAATCGGGGGTCTGAGCTGGATAACAATCAGTCGACTGTTCACGTCCCTGTTGGGGCAACTTCAGAAACCCGAGATCCCATTTGATGAACTCTGCCAAGTTTTTACACCAACCCTGAGTCCCGTTGAAGCTACTGTCTTGATAGAAGTATTATAAAAAATAAAGCTGTGCATGACATTGTTTATGAAAATGAGAGAGGTCAATAGTATATTCAATTTTCCTTTGTTAGGTCCTCGCCCAGCTAAAATATCTCACAATTTACCGGCTAAAAAGAGAAAAGGTGACTACTTGGTCAACATCCTCCGTGCCCAGTGTCTCTGATATAGGTAAGTGCAATGACCATCACTCATTTCATCAGTGTCAATTTAAGCTCCAGTTGCTAATTAGAATATTATCATTTTTATGCAGAATACAACACAGACACATTGGTCGATACAGAAGACGTTTTCGTCGCCATCTCCCCATACATCACGTTCCTCCACTCTCAACTCAACCAAGCGATTCAGAAGGCGTACAAGAAGCAGTCTATGGGAAGCAGCAATAGTGGATAGGCAATTAGCAAAGTAGAAGTAGTTTAAGGTAGGCACTGAGATTATTCTGGAACCAGGTAGTGTAGCGGTGGTGCTGATTTGAATACAAGGCTGATTGAAAGGAAGTCTTCTTACTTCGTTTGAATCTTGAAATCTACAAATATATGCGAAGCATAATTTTTATCTCGTTGCGCGTGCAAGTCTCTTAAACTTTTTATGTACGTTTATTAACATACAATAAAGATTTTTTTTAAATAAATGGACAAAAAATAGTTTTCGCAGAAGGTATAACCTTCGCTACGGTGAATATCCTCAGATATTTGAGGGAAATGAGGTACATGTGTTTTCATATTTTGGCCTTTTCATTAAAAAGTTAATTAACATATTTGCGGTTCATCCAGAGAAAATCTCTCTTTCTTCACCTTAAAGCTAAAAAGTAGACTCTCCCAAGCATTTTTTCCGTTGACTTCTTTACATCGTTTCATTCAATTAAGGGCCGAGTCTCTTTGCTCGGAGAAGTCTGTCTTTGTCTGTTTTTTTTTGTAGATTTTTTATTACTTGGGTGGCATTCCCGTTCTTCTTTTTTTAAATTATTTTTTGTTCATTTTCTGGAGGAATATTTGTCTTCCAATTTCAGATTCAAACAATTAAACAAGAAATGCCAGTTTTGAGATTGCCCCGATGGCTTAATGCTAGTGCGGCATCACTTGTGGCTTTAGAAGAAGGACGTTTGATGGAAGCAGCACTTGGAGGAAATGCAGAGGTGGGAGAAGCCGCCCTTCCCCCTGCTTCTGCGACAATCCCCGCTTCTGCGACAATCCCCACTTCTGCGACAATCCCTGCTCCTCCAAGCACCGAATCTACTGGGACTGGTCGAGCAGGTGCATCCACTCCACCAAGAGTCATTGTTACCGGAGATGAGTCCTCATTTTTGGCGCAGATGGCTCGGGATCATCTCCAGTGTCCAGTGTGTCTGGATGTGCTGAGGGCTAAGCCGATCTATCAATGCAAGAATGGACACACCATGTGCAACACCTGTATTCCACAACTGCACAACTGCCCCATGTGCCGAGTCTGCATTCTGGGTGGAAAAATTAGGAACATGGCTTTAGAGGCACTGTTGGACCACCTCCAAGTGAGCTGTCCTTTCAAGAACAAAGGTTGCGACAAAATGGTGAAGGCAGCGAACCTGAAGAAGCATTTGATCGAGTGTTCTTTCGGGTGAGATTTAATTTGCCATCAAAGTTAGTTGCATTAGTTTTTTGGAAATTTACTAATTATACATGTTTTGTAAAAAAATATTTCAGTAAATTTGTCCTATGCCCATCCCTCGGATTTGACAACTGCCAAGAGCTGGTGTCTGCAGATACTTGGAAAGCGCATGTCTTGCGAAATCACAACGTCAAGATTCCTACTGGACGGCAAAGCAACGTCCTCACGATTGCATATTGGGACTTCCTGTCAACAAAAGTTGTAAAGGATGGATGCTTACTCAAGTATGAGCCTGTGATATTCAACCCGTTCCCGGACACTGGTCCATTCGTGATTCTTTGCGAGTTGGATATTCTGAGGGACTGCACCTTAACAATTTCATGTGTCTACGCACCACCTACTCTCCATGGAGCGACGACCAGCGACGCAGATGGGACTGATATTTGGAGCCAGGAGCAACAAAAGAAGTACTTCATCCAGATTACCTTAGGAGACGGTCGATATCATGAAAACTATTGGGTAGATTATCAAATGATGGGATCATTGAGATTTTAAAAAGTTTAACTTTCTAATTATTGGTCGTCATTATTTTTCTGTAGATGCCTAAAATTACTTGGAGAGGAGAATCAATGCTTCATTCGGAATACACAAGTGGCTCAACCAAAGGAAGGTTCAGGATACCGCTTGGCCATCTCATCAATTCCAGAGCTGGTGCAGATCCCGTTGAAAGGAATGCCAATGATGCTGTACAACCTTCAACTAGTAATGTAGCGGCGGGAGGAGACCTAAGTGCCCTTGGTGCAGCTGCCCTTCCACCTCGACAACCTCTTCAGAACAATCAGCGCGCTAATACCCCAGAAGTTGTTGTTATCCCTCCTCCAGCAGCAGCTCAAAGACGGCGTGTGGTGAATGAAAGACGGGACATGAAGGTATTATTCAAAGTTGCGCGGAAAGAAGAAGAATTGGATCAGCCACTTGATACTACACCAGTTTACGAGTATATGACTATGGTTAATCCAATGGCAGTAAAGCCAGGTAATTAATTAGTTTTTAATTATTGCAGAGTTTATGGAAAATCTTAAAGTATACATGAATGTTTATTAACATTATTTAAATAATGAATGACCTTATTTTTCGACAATTCAGTTTCTTTTCCCCGGGTGAAGTGCAGCGAATGCAACGAGGGACCATTGCGAGGAATCCGTTACAGATGCATGGAGTGCTCAAAGTTTGATCTCTGCTATAAATGTATGGACAGGAATGATGTACACACCCACCATGTATTCATGTGCATCAAAAGTACCACACAAAATGCAAGGATTACCAAGAATTTTAGACGGTAAGATTCACCAGGAGTTAATAGTGCACTTAAGTTTATATCCTCATTATTCCCATGTCTTAAACATTAAATTGTCTTTTGAAAATATTCTGATTGCAGCATATTCAAAGAAGGTCCAGCAAATGATACTGCGCAGCCGGATGATGCTGATGCCGATGCTGAAGTACCCGTTGCTCCCCCAAAACGACAACGAAAGACGCCAGCAGCAAGAAGGAACTCTGCAGGTGGGAATACTGCTGCTTCTGCTGCTGCTGCTGCTACCCAGACTCCACCTCAGAGTGGAGGGAATGCCACCGGACCGTCGTCATCCAATTAGAATGGAATCAACGATTTTAAATTTTTTGAAAGACAAAAAACAAATCACATTTGACTCAAAAGGTTATTCTAAATCCCTTTTGTTAATTTTTCAACCAGTTTTAATGAAAAATGTGCGTAGTACCTGACTCAGGATTTTATTAAACTTTCAAATGACTTTGGTACCTTAATCAAAATGTAAATTGCAATGCCATAATCTCATTACATATTATGTTCAATAATCGCTTTATGTTTAATAATTGCAAGTGAAAGTGTACAACTCGATTTATGATAACTAAGTAAGCATAATGATAAATGAAAACGATGACTGATTCAAAACGAAAAAAAATACTCGGAATAAATTGTCGCACATTTACTTAATATCATACGATTATCCTAATTCATTATCTTATCAATTTTTATGACTTTATGGAAATCAAAAGAAAAATCGAAAAATTGGTGCATGTAGCCATCGTCGATTGTCGAAAACGGAAATGCAAATCGTCCATTGAGCCGTCATAGTCGATGTTTTCATATTGCTTTGTTGTGATTGGACTTTGGTCACTCTGGTCGATTTTCTGTCCGCTGATGTCATGTACCTATGCGTAGTTCATAATTCGTTTTGCTGAATGTTGAATTCATGCATAAAATGTTAGCTTTCATGAAAACTGTCATATGAATAATAATTATGCAACTTGACCCATAAATAGCCGAGGTCAGCGAGAGGGTGAGGTCACTTGAAGTTTGGAGTTGCGGCGAGAAACATCCAAAAATATTGCTCTTTCAAAACTTGGGAGTAATAGTTGTTCTTGAGGTGAAACAAAAAACTTTCAAAGGGGAATAAAAAGGAATAAAAGCAGGAATATTGAATTTAGCTTTTCAGAAATGCTTCCCATTTCCCCAAGCACTTCTAGCAGCAGCGAAAGCTGGGGTGGTGGTGGTGGTGGTGGTGGTCCTGCACGTAGTAATGCTGCTGCTGGGTCTTCCTCCAGGAAAGATGAAAAACTATGGAAGAAATTCGAGGGCAAGCCTCCGATACCTGGATTTCTGACCAGTGTGGTGGTCATGTTCCGGGAAACTTTTGAGCTTACAAGAAATACTGTGAGTGATAATTATACTTAAAAATTAGATCTAACTAAACTATTGATTCTGACATTTTATTAAATAATATGCTTTATCTTTCAGAGCACCCCCGGTGCGTTCCGTATAGCCGAAGAAAATTCGAAAATCAGACAGAACTTTTTGGCAAACGAGATTTGCCAATATTTGCTAAACAACGGGCTGGAGAGACTTCAGATACTGTCTAACTCGAACAAGACGACTTCCAAAATGAAAGCTGCTGAATTGAATGAGCTGAGGAGGAGATTGGACGCGAAGGTGATTCTAGAAGGTGTCAGTGGAGCCCAGTGCCAACCCAGTACTTCCACCCGGTACATTTATGATAACTTTGAGGTCTCCATCATCGTCCTCACATCGTGCACAGGAACATGGGAACAGCATAGAATGTATGAATTGGTCCGTGATGGCTACGAGATGTCGAGTGTGGGAGTTATCATCATTGGAGACGCTGAGCTGCTGGCCCAGTGCAGATTTGACACGGAGTGGAGGAAACTTGTGGCCTTCTTGACAAATCCGGAGCTGAGTGGGATCGAAATCAAGGACCACCTAGAAATCTACTGTAGCAAGCATCAGGTTATCAACAAGGACATTATTTTGTGGGAGGATTTGGAAGAACAGGCGCCAGAAGGGGGATGCATGAAAATTTGTGGAGAAATGGAGTGTGGACACTACTGTTCCAAAATTTGCCACCCGTGGGATCCGGATCATGAGTCTCCAGAGCTAAAATGTCGACAGCCATGCAACAGAATTTGCCGTTATGGGCACAAGTGTCCACGAGCTTGCTATGAAGGATGTGGTCCTTGCCTGAAACTGGTGAAGCTACAAACGGGGTGCCCGCATGCGCCAGGAATGGTGACACAAGTTTTGTGTAGCCAGGTAAATATAAACTTATATTGCATTATATATATTTTTAATTGTAAATATTATAGTTACTCATTGCAATTGTTTATGCATTGTTTCCAGCAAAATACAGTAAAGTACTGTGAGCTTCTAGTAAGGAAGCAAATGAAGTGCGGCCACTTTGTGACAGCCTTATGCTCCAGAGATATCAGCTATATTCGATGTGAGCACAGGAATTCCATAAAATTCGTTTGTGGGCACACAATCAAATTCAGTTGTCACGAGAGATGGAATCATCCCATGGAGAACCTGAGATGCGAAAGGCCCTGTGGG
>JAQIXX010004845.1:0-15254 GCA_034700605.1 Willowsia nigromaculata
CGCCCTTCCATCCACCTCATCATCCAAGTCCCTTGCGAGCAAGGCTGCGGACCCCCTGTCCTCAGGGGTCGCCTTCAGACCCAACCAGAAGTAAACGAGGATGTGCTCTCCAGGCCCATTAGATGTATAACGAACAAGGTAGCAGTCGTGTTCGAAAAACCGGCCATGATGTTCGATTGGAACTTCAACGAGCTTGAACTCGTGAACTTTGAACACCTCCTTGGATCCGGTTCCTTCATCAATCATTCTCATTTTGGCAGCAAGTTCAGGCTGTTCGTGTAATCTGGAAGCGTCAAATGACGACTGTGCGATTTTTGCGATTCCTTTACTGTTCGAGTGTTGACGACCAAAGCCGACAGTTTCGTGCTTCACCTTCCAAGAGAAAAACAAGGTTCGAAACTCTTCGGGTTCTCCACCGTCAATTACTCGAGTCACTGGGGTTTGGTCTGGATATCCTTTTTTGCGAATGAAACCTTGTGCGTTTCGCATTGCTTCAATGCGTTCTTTTGGACTAGCTCGCTTTCCGATCCACACCCAGACACCGCGGGGGCCGTTGTCGATAATAAAAGAATCCTGAAAAAAAGTTATGCAAATTATTATTAGCTATCAAACATTGATTTCACCATGCCAAACATAAGATGTCTCATTATACCCCAGAGTTCAAATCATTCTGATGGAGTGGTCCAGCCTTGACTTCTGTAACCCTCAGCGTCCCATCATCATCAGAACACCGATACAGCTTGATTTCTACAGTGATCTGCTTGTCAACCACATCATCATTCGTCTCCGGTTGCAACTGGTTCTTCTCTTTAAGCGGAAGTAGGGTTTCGAACAGTTGCCTCTCAATCTCAGGAAGGGACTCTTCCTTGCCATCCTCAACAAAAATGATGGTGGCTTTACCCCCTGACTCTCCCTTGAACTGGGTGGACACTTTGGCTGCAGATATTTTCTCAAGATTATTGGCACTTTTCCCTTCCCAAATGAAGATGGCTTCTTTCAAGTGGATCAAGAAGGCGTCCCCTGAGTTCATGTAGGACCAGGAGACCTTGGGCATTTGACGGATGACTGGACGTTTCTTTCCCTTTACGGAGAAGAGTTTTGGAGTGAAAGTGTGGGTGACGTGGTTGAGGCCACTTTCTATCCCACCTTGAAGTAATCTAAAAATTAAGTGGAATAAAAACAGGAAGTTATAAAAAGCACATTACATTTCTCTTTTTTACGCGAAAGATAAAGCTAATCAATTCAAATCGATTGATTGTGTATTTATCATGTCCACCAAAATTCCCATCAACACTTATCATTTTTTTAAACCTTAAAAAATTCATTCATCATCGCATGCATGTTAATACAATACGAAACATATAGCAAATCGCACAGCAAAATAATTTTGTCAACTCTACTGTCAAGGTCATTTCACTCATAAATTTATCCTCATCATCAAATAGATAGTTGGAACATCCTGAACTGCGGTTTTCAAAATGAGAAGAATAATGGGAAGGTAGAGATATTTTTATTGCAAAAGGGATTATTTTTTTATCTCTCAAAATCATTCCATGTAATAAACAGAAAAGTAAATTGCCAGCACAAAAAACAAAACGGAGATCTCTTGTTTGTAATTTAACTCGTGTGATAACATTTTCGAGGGCTGCGCTGAATGAAACTACATATTTCTGGAGTTTTCCTATACTAGATGCATGTTTATTGCAACTTGCAACCTTTGGCATATAGACACCTTATAAATTCAGAAGAGATTGTAGTAGAGGGGCGTACGTAATTAACCTGGTTTGCTACAGTGCTTAATTACCCGAAAAGGAAGTAAAAGTGATAGATGCGGCGGCTTTGACAGCAGCTTATAGCTATAATCTTTGCATTGCTGGAAATGAGTATGCTTGCATAACGCTCGATTTACCTGATTCCATTAGAAAAGTAAGATCGGAATCGCTGTGACTCGGCTCCCTCTGTTTCTCGATGCTGAATAGGTGCTCCGCCCAGGAAGTCGTCCAGCTCGACAGTTTTGTACGCTGCCACCCCAGCTTCATCTGTGCTCACGCTTGAGCCGAGCCAAAAGTGGATGTGCTGTTCCAGGGCGCGAGCTTCACGAATCTATGGTCAGACAGGAAATGCCAAAGATGAATTAACATACATTTTTGCCTCCTTTCACTCTTCTCAACATTTTGCATTGCAATGCTCATAAATACCTTCAAATTGAGACCACCAGCATGACCTGGTTCTGTGGCACTGTACACAATATACGCATCTCCATTGTAGAATGAGCCATACTGGTCACGGGGAAGGGGCACCAGTTGCAGTTTCTGTAGAATTCGAAATATATTGCATTAATAATCTCCAATCGTCATTCTTTATTGAGCTATCTAATTAATCCATCATACTTAATTGGTTGATTAATCTTTAAACAATGAACAGTATGAATAGAGCGTATATGTAAAATATTACATTGTTTCTACTTAATTAGCTTTGATAGGACACTTCAACTTCTTAACAATTTTATTGAATGTATTTTGTTTGAGTACTGCGAGGGATTATTTTATCACAGATCACAAATATCCATTGTTTTCCGATTCCAACAGATAAGACCGGCCACCGGTGCATGCATGTAACTTTAATTTCATCAAAATTGTGTAACGATATGCCAAAATATGGTCTGTGTATAAACGTCATATTCTTTTATCGTTTTTTATCTATTCTTTCTCTTGTAAATTTTGTAGCTTTTTACCCTGTCCGACCCTTGAAATGCTTGGAAAATTGCAGACCATTCGTTATTTTAAAAGTTCATATACATTATTGCATTGCACTTAAAAAACTAAATTGAATGAATAGCACATCACATAGACCAAACCAAACTGCATGTTATTGCCATGTCTGGCATTTTTTTACTTTAGCAAATTAACTAAGAAAAGTTTCTTCTTACCTCAATTCTCCAAATCAGGAAACAGGTGGATCCCTTCGGGATCTGCTTGAACACAGGGTCGACTGTTCCACTCATCGTCCTAAATCAGTCAAACAAATCGTTACACAAACTTTATATTTATTTATCAGAACAATTTTATTACTCTACACTCCTGCTTGTCTTCTATCTCGACAAAGTTTCCAATATGAACAAACATTTCCCAAAACCCTTTTTAATAAGCGACTACCGCCACACAATTTCACACGAAACTTTGAAAGGCCAACCACAACTTCCTCTGTATTTTCCCCACTTGCTTAAAAGAATCAATAATTGCTCACCTAAATACAACGAAACGTTAAAACGCAAGACTATTCCAGACTCTGAGAGTGATTTGGATCACTACTACTTATTCCGTTTTTTATTAGTTTTTTGCACGTCTGCTCCAGTGCTCCACTTTTACCCACACAACCAATGCGACACGCAAAAGAAAACGCTTTAATGCTACGCGTACAACACTCGACGATTCGCTGCTGTCGCTGGAGCGTCGGGAGATAAAAGACTGGAAAAGTGGAAACGAATGCGAAAGAGTATCATTCCAGCTGCAGCCAACTAAAAAGAGATCACGATGATGTTCGTTCGAGATCAGACATCAACATTTTTTAATTTGCCGAGAGAACAGATACGTATTCTCATTCTCTTCCCCTAAATTACGAAATAACATGGGGAAAATTGTAGCATGAAAATAATGGAAAATTGAATGTACAACGAAAAGGATGTATCCTGTGACTTGACTGACATTTCATTCTGTAGAGAGCTGTGGCCATTATCATTCGTGTATTGATAAAATGCACAGATCATCATTATCATCGCACAACAAAGTCTACTAGAGTGTGATAATTAGCTTTAGCACATATCATTATTATTATTATACATAAATATATACGGTCATGAATTGCACTATATAATATTGCCCATAAAAGCTTTCCACATGCAAAAGTCAGAGAATTAACATGAGCTTGTACCTAACCCCAACAAATGATGCAATAATAATGTTGTTGCAAGGTCCTATATGGCAGTAGTAAAATGAAATGATTATCATCATGATATCAGCAGAAGACTTGTCATTTCGTTCGTGCGTCTATAATGTGGGCATCCATCATCATATCGTCATCATCGTCATCATGTCTTCTTATCGTTTCTCTACTCTTCTCCTCTTTTAGCTCTCGGATGCATTCATTTTTGATGTTTGCGATCACGGTTTTGTTTTCATGCTGATCCACACTTTTTCTTTTACTCCATTAAAAACGACTTTCGTTACCGACCATCATCATGAACACTCAATTTACTCAATTGACATGCTTTCATTTTAGTTACGAATCTTCGTTGACTTTATGTTTTCTTCCAAACAGTAATTCGAATTCACATTTTCACAAGTCAACATTCTCTTAGCATTCGGACAACTATGCAAGAATGCATGCATACTTGTCCGCTTGTGACTTTCTACTAATTCAATAGCTATATTGATTTTTTATGAATTAAAAATCGAAAATTATCTTGATTACATCATTTTTGAACTTTACAACTATTATGGAGTGGATTTTGATGCATTTTTTCATGCAGCCGCACAAAATGACAGAAAAAAATCGCTTCATACAGCCTATGTTTGATGTTTGATGTAATCGGCTTAAAGAAATACTACGTTAAAAAGAATTAAAATCTTACCGAAGAGTGTTGGAGTAATAGTTCATCCCGTTGATAATCATCTTGGCTATATATATGATCACCTCTGGATGGCATACAGGAAAAATTAAAATACAGGACACTTTGACCGTTCCTGGTGTCAACTATTCACTTAATCACTATTGTTCTTCTCTTACAACAATAGTCCATGATTATATTTTGATATACATAATTTTCAACGTGAAGTTAAATATTGTCCATTGTTGCGCTGATGTGATGCACATTTCAAGTCCATTTTATTATAAAGTAACGAATGGCACGATTAAAATAAAACAATATAGATTCATAGCTGAAATTGCTTTAAATGAAGGTTTAAAAACGCAACCTATTGTATGTACCTATGTATTCACTTACATTAATCACGTTAACAATTGTATGTATTAAGTTAAGTAGGGTTTGCTTCTTCATTGTTTACTGTAGTAATTTGAGATTTGAGTCCAATCTCTCTACTTCCATTTTTCAGTAAGGTGTTATCATTTAAGAAGTCTCAAAATTTCCTTTTCACGTGATTTGTTCACATGATGCATCTTGGTCGTGCATCTTGATTGTTGACGATTTAAGGATAACAATGTCTGATTTTTTTTCTAGACTCTTCTTGTCAGACAACTACTGTTACCACCACTCTTGTCATTCATCACTGCTGATTTTTGCGGTGATCATACAATCATTAACATTAAGGATGAATCCACAAGTTTCACTCAACTAAATCATGATAATGTTCATGAATTTTTTTTCTTCTGCTGATGACACAGAGAGCAATGACGATGCTACTTGTCAGTTCTAACGGTTCTCCTTTATTCTATTATATTTGAAGCACATCCACGAACACTAACGGCGTGGGTAACAACACCTCCACCAACCAACCGAAAAACGCGATCTATCACACAAGAACAAAGACAAAACCCTCTAGAGAAGCCATTCATTTTTGCTGACGTTGATGATGCTTGCTATATGCATTTCTGCAATTGAGAGTTGTCTCCTCAAATTCCTGTGATTTTCTTCTTCTTCCTTGTCGCCTTTTCCCCAGAAGTAGATGAAGAAGCTGCCATAAACTCATTACCAGTTTGTTGAAGTAGTCTACTAACGGCTCCCATTATTTCTCTAGTTTAAAAAAGCACAAAAAAAGTCACAATATTATTTTTTACGTTCTCAATTTGTACACTTGTAGTCACGACATGTCATTATTCAATTTTCATCTTTTGAACGAAAGCATCTTCTATACACGTTCGTTATGCCAATCATTTTGGAGGAAAATTACGGTAATGACCTCCTGCAGCGAAAGAGAGAAGAAAAAAAATTTCGTGCCTTAAATACACAAAAACCGTCATTAAATTACTGAACTTTTCATGCATCACCATTCACTTTGGTGTACCGTTTACCACACAAATTTTTTATTAATAAAAAAGTGAATGAAATGCGATTATTTTTCAATTTAAGGGTTTGATTTGGCAGACGGAAAGAGAGACGGAGATGCAGTTTGAAATTTTGTCTGAGATTTCATGAAAGAATTATGAGTAAACAAAGAGGAGACACGGCCATGTGCCTCGAGGCTATCGTATGAGTTGTGAAGTAAAAATGGCAAGATTGAAGCTAAAAATGGTTTGAAAATATGTGATATTGTGAGAAAAGCTGAATGACTGAACGAATGCCTTTACATTTTTTCGCTAAAATTCTTAAATGACCATGTTTGTTCGCACAGAGAGTTCACTCTTGTCGAGTTCCACTGACACAAGTATTCCCACGCTCTTATGGCCTTAATTTCCTTCACAAATTATTACTAACCTGAAGAAAGCCCCTCTCTCTCTCCGCAATTATCTGATTTTCTTCTCAAAACCTCTCAACGTTGAAGGTCACAGAGGATCAAAGAGTTTCAGAAAGTGTGTGTGGTGATCGATGCCTGTCATGTCATGACTCATGAATGAGCACTTGCGAGATCATCAGATTAAAATGTTTTGTAGCTGCTAGCACGTACCGCTTGTAAAATTAGTTTAAGATATGGTTTGTTAGTTTAAAGACGGATTTTAATTAAATGAAGATGGTGATAACACACTAATTTAATTGGATTTTAATGTGAGTTTTAAGCAATTACATGCTATCTCTCTTGAATTGATTGACATTCTCAAGAAAGCAAGAAGACAGATTTCCAATTCATCCTATGAATTCAATATGACTCACTTACTTTTACAGAAATAATAAATAATCAAAACGTGACGATGATGACATCATCAGTTTAAATTTTAAACAGAATTTTAATGTTTTTTTTCTCTCTTTAGAAATTAACTTCTTGCCACAATATCATGAGGCAATTCAACTCTTGACGGTGTACATACAAAAAATATAAAGCAGTTCAAAATGAAAGACGCCACTTCCTGTGTGTTGCTCTTTCGTTAATTACTTCACTTTCAAAAACTCCAATAATAATTATCATTTTTCTTATTATTCGTTTTAAATTAAGGTACATATACCGCTTCTGTGTAGTTTTTGCTCCCAATTTCCACATCCTCTCTCGTCATCATGATCATGAATGATGATGAGCGGATGTACGCACTTGAATTGCACTGCAAAATGTACATAGTCCCCACTCACCAAACCAGCATTCCGACGACCGACTCATGACGACAACAATAAAACAACTGCTAAAGCAAGCACGAAACACGACATGTGTGACTTTTATTCAATAATGAAATGAAACTGAAAAAAAAATCTCTTATAAAAATAATCAAAATCACGTCACGCTAATTCAGTTCATCTAATAATATTTTTATATGCGCAGTGCAACAAACACTCATCATGATGAAATGACAGACGCGTTGAGTTCCATTTCTGGATCCAGAATGAGAGGAAATCTCTGTCATATTTTGAGGCTTATGCACACAGGTAGTAATAGTAATCGTTTCCATTACATATTATTCCGGCTACACATGTCTGTTGAGCCAGTTTTTCTTTCTGTGACAATAATCACTTGTTTGCCAAGTCGGCTTCACAATTTTTTTTATGGAGACGATTAATAAGCCTCGCTTGCACAGATTTCATTAAACGAAACGGGCCAACTAATAAAATAATTTTTATAGCCATTTAGCCCCACACACAAAAATAAAACGCCATAAGCAAACAAACAGCACAAACACAGTTAATTCATCATGCAATCAGCTCACAAATTTTTTCCCCTATAAAATTCTGCATTGCAGCAGCCTAACAAGTGGTTCATGTATACGAGATCTTTGTAAATGTTCCTCCAAAAAAAATTAGAGACAGATGCATAGAATATGCGTTCCCCAGAGCAGCCTCATCTCTCTCCTCTCTAGTGTGACAACAACAATGGACTGACTCGCTGACAAAATAAAAATTTGAAATTATGCTCCTCTTCCTCACAACTTGTACATAATCTCCATGCAATGATAATATGAAAAATGCCTTGCAGGCAACAATCACCACACTACTACATGTCCACCATATGCCCAATCACATTTTTACTACACGAAGAATGAGGAGGGACCACCATAAATAATAATTTCGTTCTGATTCTGACTACATGTTTGCAACTCTCAGGTAAGAAAAAGGATGATGATGGGATGACAATGATGGGACGGAACCCAAAAAAAATATATACGTAAATCCGACGGGAAATGAGTTGCAGCAAAAACTATACATTTTGTTCTGCATTCACTGTATGGCTTCTATTACACGGATTTTCCTCCTACTTAATTCCGCAACAAACCGCAGTACCTCTTTCTACCCATTTATTGCGTTTTGCTGCACTATTAATATCTCTCTCTCTCTACATACTTGTCTATATACCGTCAATTGTTATTTATTTACCTGCTTTTCGCTTTTCCTACGTGATAAATCATACACAACAATAAAGTATAATGTTTGTTCTCTCCTAAACACAATAGGGGAAGGGTTTATTACAGCTCTCCGAGTGTTCAATGTGTAGTAATCCCAATCAAGAATCAAGTCAACTCGAATAAAACCTCATCATCACATGAGGAAATTCACCAGAACACTTTTATTTTGCCAGAAGGCTTATATTGCAGTATTGTGCAATTTTTTTTTTTGCTTGCATTTTCAGCATCACTGCAAACAACACAGAGCCCACCTCTCTCCATCATCACAAACCAAACCACCACCACCACCGGTCTGGTTTGTAGTCTGAAGTTAAATAGTAATCATCTTGTTTCATGTTTTGCTTCTGAATTTTGCACACAAAAACATTTATAACAAATCAGAAGATGATCATTGACCAACATAAGGATCATACCTGCTTATTGTTAAGTTAATAATGGTTCATGGGAAATTTTTATGGGATCCAGAGAGTCGGGGATAATATATTGGCATTATTTTTGGCATCAATGTTATTTTAATGATGGGGATATGGGATGTGTAACAATGTATTATACTTGGATGCATTATCAGAACCAGAAGTCAGAGAAGCGGTATGTGTCTGTGTGTAGGATATATCATTATTGTGGAATGGAGTCGAAAAATGTTTTGCGAGAGATGCGGCTTTTTCTTTCTTGATTGTTGTGAGAGCCGTGCGTATTGTTGTAAAAGCATACCTGTTGTTCATCCTCATCATGAGATGATGTTCGTTTCATAGCATGGGATTCGGTTGGTTGCTCTGTTAATTACACATGAGAGAGAGATGACGAGAATGATGATGGGATACCAAAGTGATCATGCAGGTAGGGAGGCATTGTTCCACTACCACAGAAATAAAAAGGACTACTGACGAGTGAGATGAGGAGAGAGAGGAAACATGCGAGAGAATCGCACAAATTTATATTTTGTTAGTTTGTAGGTACAAGGGAAAGGTGCATGATCATGTAGTAATTTTAGATGGTTTTACTGCTACTAGTCCTACTATTGTTTTTATATTTGTGATGTGGTCTAAATACATAAATTGCGTCGGGATGATATTATTATGAAACGTGTACAGGTAGGAAGGAAACAACCATTGAGGAGAGTAACTAACAGGTAGTAGTAAATAGAGAAGTATGAGCTGTCCGGGATGTGGTGGTGGATGAGAATAGAATGCAAACTTTATGTATGTGAGCTTGCATTGAAGATAATACGTAGTTTTTTTAGAGTTCAAAATATTCTTCTTTTCAAGTAAAGTAGGCGTGAATCTTGACCTGAGTAAGTATTTGTTTAAAATATTTGGTAAGGTAGGATTATGCAATTTTACATGATAAACTAGATGTTATAAACAAATATAATCAATAGAGAAACGAGATGCCATTCCAGCATAATTTTTGGCAGTTTTAGTGTGTACATAAGGCTTTAGGAGCCGATGAAAGAAATGAATGTAATTTTGAATGCTTTGTGAAAGTTTCAGCTTGACTGCGATTGGGATTTTAGGTGTAAAAATTATGAATGTTACAAATTTTTTATACATACGTGTGTTTTTGCTGAGACGGATAAAGAATGATATCTTACAAATGAATGCAGTGAAATTAATGCAATTTGGCATGTAGTTGAGTATAATAATCTTCTAAGTAGACAACGGGCATTATTGGATTATTGATAATTTCTACATTTTCTCCACAGATTACATGTTGTGGGGCATATTCTTGACATAACCTTTACATAAGTATTATGCAATAGAATCTCTACAATATAGATACAGGTATGAACAGTGAATCAATAAGGAGATTAAAACTTGCACACTTTTTCATGAATGACACACTAATAATTTCATGTAACATTTTTATATATAAAATGTCAATATTGGTCATTCCGACTTTTTTACTGAGTGACAAGGGTCATATTATTTCATTGATTCGTCTCGCTGTACAAGTACAGTATAGCACATAATTAAATTATTCGGGGTGTGGTGAAATATGCAAAAAAATATGCACCTGTTCTGATGCAGCATGACATTCTAACGGTTGTAAAGTATAAAAATACGAGTAGAGACTTGATCCTGAAAAAGTACAAAAAAAAAATGCTGCCGCCGACTACACAGTTTTTACCCTTTGTTTCCTGAATATGTTTTGCTTTGTAAAACTTTCTTGGCTGATTTTATGCTAATTTTATATGCTTACATACTAATTATTTCGGTTGATGAGGTTGGTTAGCGGAAAATTGGCTCTAAACATTACACGTCTTCTCCGTTGCCAACGCGAAATGACATTTAATCAATGCGATGAAATAAATGTCTAATTTCTTCGATTACATTGAAAACCAAACGAAACCATTCATGCTTTGTTACTGTTTAGTAGTTTGATACTTGCATTTGTCTTGATCGAATGTATCGAAGAAATTTGCAAATCCGTACTCCGCATTTGCTTGCTTGTTGAAATGAATTGTTAACTTTAACGTGGTACGTCGTCATCACAGTTGTCATGTTTCGTAAGTTTTAACGGAATGTGAGCCAGGAGGAGTCCGAAACGCTGATTATTATGTAAAAAGAACATACAAAATAAATGCAATAGCCTTTTATCAAAGAGATATAGATGAAATGCGTCCCAACGAAGTTTTTCTAAGAATTTATCATCGTAGGCATTTTGTTCGCCTTTTGATTTACCTGAAAATATAACAATAGAAACACATGCAGTCAGCCTCCTTTTTTTCTGCCATCTCCTCTTGTCATCCTCTCTCAGTATGACACGACATGAAACGATGAAACTGTGCATTTTTGTTTGAAAATAAAAATTCGAAATGGCTTTGTCAAAAAAGTAATGCAATAGAGAGCGATGCATGCATGTTATATTGTTTGTTGAGAAAATAGATGCACAAGAATAATGCACTATGCACATATTTGCTCGCTAAATCACGTACAAACCAATGATCATGATAAGGATGAATGATGTGATTTTTAGATGTTGGCAATACACTGAGATGACGCTATATATTGTCCATTGTACATGATTACATGATAGCTTAAGGCAAGAAAAGTGTACTTTATGGGGAATGGGAGGATAAATTATGACGATTAGGTATTTTGGGTGAATGAAGATGCAAGATTTGGTGTCTACAAAAACTGGCGAGAAAACGAATCGTAAAGGATTTCATTACTAAATTTTTTTCTTGTTGGCTACATTTGAGCAAATAAAAAGGTATCTTGTGTACAGACTATTCACAAATTCACAGTTAAAATAGTTCGCTCAATTTTCCTAACAAGAATATGTGTTATCAATGCTCATGATCATTTATTTATGGCGTGTGCAACAGTGCAACGTTAAATGTCAGAATTGCATAAAACTACTATCACTTCTTTAAGCCGAATTTTTAATTGTTAGCAAAATACAATAACTTCAACTTCATGGGTTCCGGGAAGTTCTACATAAGTTAAACCTGGTGTGCTACTTTAATTGTACATTATGCATTTGTATGTCGAATGCTCTTATTTTCACGTTGTTGTCGCATTAATTTTGGACCAAATCAATCCAAGAAATAGACAACTTAGCTTATGCATTTCGTGGTATTTTTCTCCTTATATTGATTTCATCGAAATACTTGGAGGGTACCAAACGGACCTATTACACCATAAAATCCTTTTGACATACATTATCACTTTGTAAGCGTTAAATATGTACACAAGCCATTTAACACTTTTATGACCATAAAATATGCGTTATTTTGTACCTGTAATCCTAAAAGTATTGTTAATAATAACTCAAGCTTATTCCTGGAAATTGCAACTATGTCTGAATGGAACGATATACGAAACAAACTCTGACAGCTGCAAGTATGGCTTTTGGTTCACAGAGCCAATGGTTGTGCATAAAATTTGTTTTGAGCGTGGGGTGTAAGGAAATTTTTAAAAATGTAATTTGTCCACGCTTTTAGCCAAATCCATTATTAATGGTGCTCCATGTTATAGGTGGGCAGTATACAAAGAATTTTGTGAAGACGATCCCATAATTTTCACTGTTCGGCCCGGAACAAAGGGCTGCATGCGTCACGATGAGCTTGGAAAGCGAATCATGGGAGCAGTTCCTCTCGGTCAAGATGAACGTTCTGGTGGAATCATCTCAACCTCGCATCGTCGTCTCTTTTTCAGCAATCGAAAACTCAAAAAACGAATGCATGTTACCTTTGTCAATGAACCGGAAATCGTGGAAATACTAACATGGGGTCCTCCTTCAGTCAAATTTTCGTTTCAGCAGAGGATCAACAATGACCGGGGAATTGTGCAACAATGTCTTATCAAAGGTCAATACTCTTTCTTTGGATACTACCGAGTTCGTCTGGAGTCTTCAATAAATGCGAGTTTCTTCCTTGCCAAAAATGTCTGCTACGCACCACTTTCCAGCCAAATCGGAGAGGGAGGTCGGCGGACGCAATTATTACCTTCAGAAATTGATTTTGATATTTTGCAAAGCTCATTGGATGGGGACACCGAGGGTTACGATTTGAAATGCGAGCAATATGGTAGGATTGATGAGGGTTTCGAAAAGGACTCGGATGACATTTCAACACTTTTGGCAAGGGAAGCTAATGGAAAGATTATGTCTCCCGGTGATGTTCACATGGTGGAAAAACGAGTGGATCAAGAAACACACAAGATTGCAGAGAGACTCATGGCCGTCCATTTTACAAATGACACATTTGACATGAAATTTGACACCTGGAAGTTCCTCGATATTGTGAAGGAAATATTCTTGACCGCTTGCCCAGCGTTGATGGTCCGTCCATTTTTTGTCAATCAAATTTACCTTCTGTTTCAAGCCATCCTTCATGAGAGCTTCCTCCAATTTCCAAATCACCAGGACAAGGACAAAGATACCAGTGACAGGATTCAGGAAACACTTGAGAAATGCAGTGCAAATTCAACCCAGTTGGAATTTAAAGTGGGGAAAAATTGTACAGACGAGGCTCCCCTTCTTATAAAGACGTTTCCAAATGGAACCCAGTATTACCTCCTTGTAGAAATGCCATCATTCATAAAAGTAGACGGGGTCAATTACGACCTTCTTATGGAATCGATCTGGAAACTGATGAATTTCGCTCATTATTACTGCGCTGACTATTTCCAGGAGTTAGCTTCAGATCACAGCATCTTGGAAGGACATTGGTACAGACTATTTTCACCGTTGATCATCCGTCGATGGAAGTACCCAGGAAAGGGCTATCTTCTCTTCAAAAAACTTTTCATGAGTATCGACCTGGAAAAGAGTATCCGGAATTTGGACTTTTGCGTGAGCGCTGCCAGGCTTCATTCGTCATACAAAGGGTGGCTCAAACGACCATTGTCACACATTGACTTGGCCAGGTATTAAAGACAAGCTGCGAAAGTAATAATAGCTGCATAAATAATCAATTTTATTGATTTTTTTATTTGTTTTTTTTTTCAAAAGTCGAGACTCATCTTTAACACAAATATGGGATGATCATGCATACTGCATGACAGAATACATGGATCCAGCACTCAAATTTCCAAATCTGAATTTTATTGAGAAATGTGGAATTCGCAAACCCACTAATATCCCTAAGAATTCGCCAAAGTCCGGTCACACGCATCAGAAAGCCTATTTCACTCCTGAGGGTACCCTAAGAATTTTATAGAATACGTTACTTATTTACGATATTATAGAGATCACGATTGAATGATGCAGCATTTTTTTAAAGAAATAAAGGAAGGTGAGGTGAGATGAGAAAATCTGATTGAAAAGTCTATTCACATATTTGCATTCATAAACGCAGTTTTAGGAGAAATTATTTCTCAGCGCCAAAACAGAAGCAAAAACGTAATTTATTTTTTCCCAAAAATGGCTAGACATTTCTTCTAGCGCATTCTTGATGTGATTTGTTACTATTATATAGCAAGTTATAAAAAAGCATATACCCTTCTTGTTAAGGAGTCCCTTTGCTCGGAAGACTTTCTAATCAATAAAGGGATTGAAAAGATGTGTCGTGCGTAGCGTTAAGTAATTTAGGTAGATAACATAGTGCCACGTAATGAAATAAATCAATTGTTCAGATTTTACATAATACATGCATGTTCAAGGGATCCGGCACTTTTTGAAGGGATGTGTGGATGCACTGATGTTAAATAATTAATCAGTATTTTCCTTAAAAATACACAATTTTCCCACTTTGTTAAACGTTTGGGCATGAATTTTTGGACGGGTTGATGAATCGTCTGTGTAAAGGGGAAAGTTTTGAGGAGCAGAGGATATAAATAAATGCGAGCGATGATGGCGGACAGGATGTCAGTCTCAATTTTGAACGTGTCCACTGAACCATTAAAATAGGATTTTAAAGAAGATACTTGGATTACTTGTGTGCTTAGATTATTCAGAGAGTTGACTCATTGGAGAGTAAAATATTTTAGCCACCACAGTTTTTGTGGAGAACTGTGGGGTAAAATGGAAATCCTTAAAATGGTAATCATAAGAAGCCTAAAGAAATTATCCAGGAATTAAAATCAAGTGCTTACTTAACGGTTTTTTGAATTTGTGAATGTGAATTGTTGTGTAGATGCTTTTGTGCTTGGTGCTATGCCTTACCCTCTCAGAAATTGAAGGGACAAAAGGGAAAGGAGACAAAGGGCGAGTAATTGTGATCACCACTGGATGGGCTGGGGGTGGGCAGGGAGGGCATGGAGGCTGGGGAGGATGGGGTGGTCATGGAGGGTAAAATATTTTGTGAGAAGTTG
>JAQIXX010004846.1:0-15252 GCA_034700605.1 Willowsia nigromaculata
AGAAGCATCTGTAACTTTCTGAGAGGGAACCCATCCGCCAGTCGTTGTCCTTGTTAAAACTGTCGGTGATTTCTGTCCAAAGTCTCCTCGTGGTGATGGCGTCCTCAAAACTGGTGTAATAGCACCATTATTACATGTCAAAATGTCGTGTGAGGGAGAATGAAGAAATGACCTATCTCCTGGCACTTGGAGCGTGTCCACAACGATTTGCAATGGCTGTTGATGAGGAGCTTGGAGTAATTTGTTGTTTGATGGCGGTGGTGGTGGTGGAGGTAGTGGCGGTGGTATTGGGGATTTACTTGGCTCCACAGAGTTATCTTCATTCTGCGTGAAACGAACGGATTTCGTTTGATGCTGGGATGTTGAATTATTACCCTGCTGCTCTCTAGTAGTATTTCCATTCGAGAGATTTATCGACTGTTTTGATGGTCTATTTGGTGAAATTTTAGATGAGTCTGCGGATTGCTTCTCAATATCTGCCAAGATTTCACCTAAAAATAAAATGGGATGCTTACATGATCAGGAGGATATCATTTCCCTGTATTTATTTCGCTGACAAAATGCCTGATACCTATGTACACATGGGATTGGAAGTTGCTGCCAAACTGAATTATAGCTTTTTAGTATACACTTTTACGATCGTTTCTCTTTTTATTTCTAATTGAATGATACTTATCAAGTTTCATGAGCTTTTATATATTGTGCCTTTAGAATCATGGCTTACAGACTGTAAATTACAGGATTGGTATTCAGTTTGTGTATCGCAAAAAATGATTTACTCCCTACCACAACATGGAAGCAGGCAAGCGTAGTAATTCCATTAGCTCAGCCCTACATTAAAGTCTCGCTTTGCCCCGTTTTAAACTTGCGTAACATTACATACAAAGCGTCGTGTGTCTTGCTTCTTGAAAGGCTACATTTTAGGCAGCTAAACCAAGTAAAAATATAAGAGGCTTACCCAAAACGTCGATCACATCCATCTTGCCAGTCACCAAAAAGTTAATAGTAGTTTCCTTGAAAGATTTCAATAACAAACTGTCACACAATCAATAGAAAACAAGCTAAAGACCACGCCTACACTTTTTATGGCTACCTGTGAAATTAAGATTTAACATTTTGCATGACGAAAATGATGTTTTCTCAACAACTGTCGTAACTGTTACAACTTTCTTTTTATCAAATCAAAACTAAAGAGAGTTATGTTGTATGTCGCGCTTGATAATGTAACAATTGAATTAATACTTCACACAAGCTTGAGACTTTACCATTCAGCACGCAAAAAAGACTCAATGTTTTCCACTTGTGACTTTCTACTAGAATAAAAAAGCACTAAAACACGCTGATAAACCCTCAAAAGAGACTGTCGAAATGCCGTTTCAAGGCCACCGTTTCTTTTTTACTCGAGCACATGTACCTCGAATCTGAGGTATTACAATTCGCCTATAGCTTATTTCTATGTTTTGGCACTAGGATGTATAAAACAACAAATGAACCTACTTATAGTATAGTAAATGAAACTCGATAGAGGTAATACAAGTTTTTCTTCGAAACACATACGTCACATATGCCGTAGCCACGAATCGCAGGTCTCCTGCAATTGACAATTATTATGGAAAGACAAGTGCAAGGAGAAACCGTCACCATCCCATTCCTAAACCCAACTCAATGTATGACAAGGCGGTACACAAACAGGCAACAGACAAGGCAACTTGAGTTGAGTAAATATTTTTACCTTCACTTTGCTTCTTTCTCAATTCCAATCCGTTTTCTCCACCTGCACATAAAGCAAGTAGAACCCGAGTTCAAAATGCCATTTGAAGCGTTTCAATACGCTGCATCAACTTAACATAAAATATGTAGCGTAAAAAAGAGCAAGTGAATAGGAATCATGCAGATCAGCAATAAGGACCACATATAAAGTTTTCCTCCAATGAAATTCTCTAATTGCTAACCAGGAAATCTGATACAAATGAATGACTATTTGAAAAAAAAGATGTGGAGATGGGTTCTAGAGACAATGTGAAGACAAGAAATGATACACTAATGGAACTTAAAAGTATATGTATACATTATTAATGACAGAAAAGCGTGCTGTATCTTTCTAAATGCAATTTACGGCCACAATCACAATAAATCTATGATGAAATGCTGAAGAAACGCGTAAATTTAGAAACCGAGCCAAGAAAACAATAGGTATTGACAGAAGCAGAAACGGTAGTTCATGTTGTTTGTATGCACTACACACAAAAATTCAATATTGTTAAAAGCGTCCTTGTTGTAAAAGATTCGCAATTTCGAGTTGAACTAGAGACGAGCTCGTTATCTAAGCAGCGTGGTTGTGGTAAAACACATACACACAAACACAGACACTTGCAAACTTGGACTTGCAAAAACGGAAAGATGCGGATGGAAGAAAAAAGAGTTCGCGTACTGCAGAAAGCCAAGCAATTTTTTCTGATGTGCGAAACTCTCCACTTACTCATAATGATTGCGAATTGCGATTATTGGGAGCATACTGCTATCAGAGAAATGCAGTATTAGTAGTTTGCTTGCGCTCGTTATATTCCAAAAAGAAAACGGGTTCTCTGATTTCAGTCAGTCAGTAGGTCACGTCAAATAATATTATAATGCAAACTGCACACCAATACATAAATAGGCAGTTTCTTATATTTAACGTCAGGTTTACTGCATGTATCTGTCTTTGGATTGGAATAAAAAATAAAAAATGTTCAATGAAAATAGCGCAGTGTGCTAAGGTGTAATCTTTTGACGGGCAATGCAGACGGGTGTACTGCTATTAATCTGGCTCTCATCCCGAAAAAGCACATGCCATGTAGACAAGGAAAAGAAGTAGCAAAATGAAAGATTTTTCTCACTACTTGTCTGCTCCTATTAGATACGTCGTCCTCGTCCGTGCCATTTCACTAATGAAATGAAAATCCTTTGCATTGCCTGACACACACACTTAATTCATGATGATATCTCACCACTACTACATATACTCGCTGCTGCTCCTTGATGATACGAATTGGTTGATAATAAGATGGCAAAAGTATAATTATTTCTCGGAGAGATATTGAAATAATATTGGTTAGAGGTATAATAATAAAACGGGAAATGTGAAGCGAAGAATAGCTATTTTGCCAAGATTTGGCTGTATGTAGGTGGATGGAGACAAACAAGCGAATTGAATAAAGGCAGACACAACGACACAAGAGACTTTCGTGTCAACGATAAAAGTGTGTAGTTTGTTGTGACTGAGGCTGAGGCTTATGAGTATATTGCATAAAAGTTGGTTTAATTGATGTGCAGGAACAAAGCGGATATGGAGTGAAGGAAAGAATTTATCGACCGGAGAAAACACTTCATATTTTTGTTGATGGATCGAGGTCAACCAAGAAGATAACTTATCCTGTTCAACTACCTATGAGGAATATAGTGCATTGATGTTAGTATGTAGTCTAAAACGAAGGCAAATCTGTTGATTTGTCCTAAGTGATTAATGCTGGTCGTTAGTGTAGGGTTATAGCACAGTGTGTCATTAGATTCGTTGAGAGAGTAATGGATCAGAAAAAAGCCTCAGCTTTAATGATGCCTCCGAGTTTGTTACGCGTTATTTATTCATTTTACCTGAGCACTTATAGTTCATTACATGCTTCCTACTTATTGCGACTCTTGCGAGGAAAAGCAAACGAATGAAGAAATGAATGTTTTGATGAAAAAGGTAAAGGCATAGACGATGAGTGTGTTTTCAGCAAATGGGTAAAGTGCTTGCAACTACAACGATAAATTTTTGCTCTACTTACTGGGTGAAATCTTTGTTAATGCCTTACCTAGTTCATACAATGAACGATCTAATAATCAGTACTAGACCAATGATTCTTTTTAATTGACCCTAGTTTGATTTCGTCTAATGTTACTTTCACACGTACTTTGGTAATTCATTTTTAGAAAGGTTTCAGAATCATGTCATCCAGCATAAAACTTGCAATATTTGTTGAATTGCAGCATGAAAAATTGTTCCACGTCTCAAATTAGTGAACAAAGATTAGGTATGCACTACTGATTACTGATCATAAGTAGCGTTGAATACTGAGATGTCGGCAGAAATATTGTGTACACTACTTATGTACGTAGAATGAAATCATACTTCAAGTCTCGATTTAAACGAAGGGTATAAACGTTTTTTATATTACTGTAGGTATTATATGAAATGAAGTCACACAGGTAGTGCAAACAAAATCAAATCAATGTATTTCATTCTGACCTAGCTGAACAGAATACAATTCGAATATTTACGAACAAATAAAGGTGTGAAGGTGTTGATGGGTTGCTGGCTACACTATTCTGGACAAACTATACTATGCGTCCAGTGGTTAGTAAAGCCAATGCCAGACGCAGTAGTAGACGTGTTGCCAAGGAAGACACCGAATTTCCATGCAATTTTGGTGAAAATTTGGTTGAGAAGAATTTTGAGGGTGGAGAAGGAAAAGAAAACGGCAGAACCCACTTTTCATTTCATTCCATTCTTAATTCACGTAATCAGATATTCGTCCCAAGCCCATTGCAAAAACTCACACACCTTATTCGACAATCCCACAATTAAAACTGAATACATTCATCTGTACTTTGAAACTAATCGAAAAATCCATTAATTTGCTCCAATTTCTGTACTACTTAACAAACCAAGTCGCTTCCACTTAAAACACCAAAATGGAGTGCGCCTGCCTTCCTAACAATAACCCCAGGATAACCCCGGAGCCACACATGATCCCTGGCTACATGGGCTATATACCCCAATATAAATTCAAGTTTGGAACGACTTATGGCCAGCAAACAAATCGTCTGTTCCTGGATCCTTGTGTCAACATGAGCCCGCGTGCAGTACTCACGGATGTTTGCCCTGAGGACTGTAGTACTGTAAGATTTGCGTTTGAATTTAAATTTTTCCAAACAAAAGCTACAACAATTACAGCTTATAATGATGATTAATGATTATGCTTGATTAAAGGGAGGATTCTTGCAAGCTGCCACTGGACTTCGTTATGGTCAATGCGGTTGTAATGATCCATACAAATGTAATTTGGACGATCCATCCTTTGTCCGGGGAACAAATCGGGGCCAGACTACACAAACGCCAAAGTTCCAGACAATCATGAATCATTGTTATGCTCCATTCTGTAATCGCTTCTGCACGAAAACTTTCGAACAAGACCAATGGCGCGACAGACTTTTCATTCGCGTAAGCCATTTCCGCTAAGTATATACATGATTTAGCAATAAAATGCATGTGGAATAAATGGAAATTTTTGCATTTTATTTTGCAGGAAAAACAAGCGATGGACGGTTGGCGATACTGCTACAAGTCCAAACCCTGGGAACGACCTGGCCGACTTGGACCCTGGGATGGGGATCATGCTGAGTTCAGACGAACGCAAACCACTATTCAAGCACCTATTCTAAAGGACGACATTGACATTTTCCTCCGTGGCTATGATGGCGTTTGCGGTACTATTAGTCCTAGTTTTCCCCCACCTTGCGAGCAATGCATTTAAAACTTTCCAATGCATGAATAAAAATCTTATAAACTTAATCTTGTTCATGAGTTTTCCATAAAAAACTTCAAAAATAAACTCTCTTTAAATTTTGAAAGCAATTGTGTGTTGGAAATGGTAATTTTCTTGAAATGAGATGTAAGACGCTGTAGGTTACTTGAGAGTTTTTTACAATGGGAAAATTTCAAATTATGGGGCATTTTGGGGTAAGTTGAAAAAATAGACATTTTTATGCCTTAGCCTTAACCTACAGCGTCTTACATTTCTTATGAGACTAATTTGAATTTAGAATTTTTATTTTTTTATTCGACAGGTCCTAGAGTAGGTTCCGAACAGCGATACAGGACAGCAATGCAACATGGAAGAGGAGTAGTTGGAGCTGATACAACAGGAGGCTTCTCGACGACTGCAAAATCACGAAAAAACAGGAGAGGTGATGGCTGTCCTCCTTGTGAACTATATCAAAGATATATTAAGGGAACGGAGAAATCAGCAAAGGATGCTGGTCTTGAGGGAATCGTGAAACCTCCACTCTTTCCATACACACAAGGCAATCCCATCCGAGACTGTTTTTGCGAGTAAGTGCCTTTTGAGTTCAAAATAAAATAAAAATGAACAAAATGAAAATATCCAGCTTTTAAATTTTGTTCTCAACAGAGACATTGAGGTTTTGAAGACACTAAACAAACCTCAAATGAGCAGGTCACCAGAAAGCGCAATGGATGGTGTAATTGAAGGTAGAAAACTGTACTTTTGAGCCGTGAATCGAATATTTAAAATTCTTATTCCTATAATTGCAATGTTTTGGTAGAGCTTGGCGAGCTTCCCATTCTAACTCTCCATAAAATTCAGCAGAAAATGGAGGATAGGTCAGGAAGATTTTATCCTCCTGAAAGGGGCTTGGCTAGGGTTTGCAATCCAGTTGGGGGCTCATATCTTACTGCAAGGCCATTTAGGTGTAATACCATTTATCGCTATTGCGAGCCTGTTCATTCTACTTTTTCAGGTATCTACTTCTTTATACTCTATCTACCTACTACATTTCAAGTTTGCTTCAAAGGTTGCAATTTTGAAAGAATTAATTAATCTGAATGCAGGTCATGTACCAGGAGAGCAGTTTATTCCGGGTGAAAACAGAGGAAAGGCGACGAGGAACGCGACGAAATATATGACTTACAGAATTTAAAATTGTTTGTATAGGTTTGGTTGTAGTGCTGTGAATGCACATGACAAAATTATCCAGTATTGTAGATCAAATGAATGTTCTAAATTCTAAATGCAATCACAAACTCAAAATTGACAGGAAAAGTGACACTAAATAAATAAATGCCTAAATTCATATTGCTATTCATGTTACGTCGTACGCATTGATTTTACATATTCATCATTTTCAAACAAGTTAAAAAAATTTACCTCTTATTATTCATCGACTATAGCTTTAACATTACAATAGTTTTATGAATCCGCTGTCCACTATTATATTAAAACTACACTTTCCTGATAGTTTACTTTTTGGATAAACATCAGACTGTGTCCTATTGCCAACGTCAATCATTTTTACTGTCAGCATTGTCAAATCGTCATCATAACTTTTACAAAATAGACAAACGTATGAAAACATACAAATGAAAAGCCAGGAAAGAACACTGCAGAAGAAATCAAGCATAATCTGGAATCAAATGCTGCACATCAAAAAGTAGTGCTGTGTGCTTGAACTTCTTGCTTTTAATCTATGAATGAATACATCTACTTCTAATCACATTGCTAATAAACCACGAGTAGCAAACTAATTATTCATCTGGTAAATACAAAACTACAATGTTTTATTCTTGCAAGAAAAGTAAAGCCGCCAAGTCTATTTTAGTTTCCATTTAAATGATAATTTTTAGGAAAATGAAGGAGTGCCTTACTATAGAATATCATATAGTTCAGGCAAACATCTAAAAACAAACTCCTCCATCTATACCGTCACAGAAATAATGCCTTGCCTGCGTGTTCGTCCTGTCGCAAAAACGAAGACTGTTTATTATTGACAAACAATGATCATGTACAAAGCGACTTGCGAAAAACCGTATGCATGTAGTGGTAGTATAGTGTATACACTGTGTGAATACATTTGTTCCTTTAAGGTTCCAAATTTGTCCGCATAATTTAGGCATAAAGCATGATAATGTAACGTAATATCTTTAAGATAGCATCTTACATTGTTTTAAATTTACTAACTGACAAGCAAGTAGCTTGATTGTGTTTACAGAGACAAGCCCGCAAAAAGATTTATTACGTTTATTGTTAGCAGTCATCAAACAAAGTAACTAACTAACCAAATATTTAAAATAAAGATACGAACTAGAAAAGTAGCATCTTTGCAGAAGCACCCCAATCATATTGTACATATTTAATGATTTTCATTGCAGAAAGGCAGAAAGAATTGTCAAATCTAAGTTTCAAAACGTCTTTATTTCATATTTGTTACTACTGCTCATACCTATTTGTATTTGCAACTTTTGTGATCGAAGATCCAAACCTACTGGACAGACACAAACACTTGTGTTGATATCCACAATCCACACAGTTTAAAGTTCATATTCCGTAATAATAAATAAAAGTAACAAGCACATCGTCATCTATTAAAATTCTAATTTTTCATTTAAAATATTTTATTTGCATTTTAACACATCTCTTGTGGTATTTTATGACAAGTTATGACAAAGCCAACGTGGAAGTATATAATATGCCAAAATGTAACTTTATATATATACACTCTACACAATGGCTTTATTGCTCTTGCATTGTTACCAAATGATGCGGCAGATCATATTATTATGAATTAATTAAATAGTAGCCTTTGTATTTTCCTACATACGATGCATTACCGAATCCTTCCTCATCTCATCTGAACCGAATATTTTATTTTAATCATTGCATATTCTTTAGCTGAAGAACCGCACCGCGTGTTTACTCCGTTTATGAATTCCTGCTCATGTCAGTTATGAGTAAAAGAGCATCCAATAAATGATAATTGGTTAATAAATTTGAAAGTTAGATAATAAAAATTCACAATTTGTCAACATGTCATCTACTCATAATTTGTAAAGACATCATTTACTCATCCTAATTTCAGTAATCACATGCTCTAAAGTTGATATGAAGTTTAGTAGATAAGATGGTATCGTAAGATATGCCATATGCATAATTTCCCATCTAGCACACACAATGCAATGGACATTTGCGTACACATATCTAAAAGGAGCAAAATTAATATGCATATAATATTCAAGAAGTTAACTTCCGCACTGCACTAAAAGAACGGCAGACGACGAGACAGGTGGATATCTACAGAAGTACAGAATAGCGAAAATGTCGTACATCAAGTCCCACTACCATAATAGAGCAATATAAAACTATGATTGCTTCAATTGTAGCCGACTCTTAGTCAGTAATGGCACAGTATAATAACGACTTTTCCAAAGAATGTAATCTCGTTCTCGTGCTGGGATAAAAGGTTGTGACTTCTTTAGATAAATGCTGATGAAAACATAATTTATTGCATGATCTTTCTTTATTGATCTTTATCTGGGGGTCTGAAAGTATTCTGTTCAAGTTGGCGGGCTACACTAACGTCGATCCTCTGCTACCGGTCATTCAAAAGTAAGATTTATAAGCTAATATTTAGCTTCCATACATCTTGATCTTGTGCCTTTGTCGAGAATCGTGATGGGCACTCATTCACTTGCATGACTTCTTTTCACATTTTGTTTTAAGTTCCTGATGTGATGTGTTCAGTGCAGTTTTCTGGCTGATGTACAAAGACATTTTGTACAGTGTTACAACAAATTGGCATTCAACATGCTTCTCCTATTTTTAGTCTTTTTAGATTTGATGATCTGTTGTTGATGAGATTTGATATTCATAAATTCATTTTAACGTGGTCAGGAGGAGGGTGGACAGAGAGCAGCAAAAATGGTAGCATTGTTGAAGGAATAATATTTTTCTTCTATTGTAGTTTTATCATTGCAATAGCATTGCATTGATAGTGGCTCTGAAGTCTGGAGCATTGTAAATGCGCAGGCTTTGTTGGGTTAGGTCCAGGGCTTGAAACATGCTCGATGAAAATTTCTCATTGCCACCAGGTTCGTTTGGAGAGATCGGTTCCTTTTTCCTCAATACGCCTCATCCGTAACTGCTCCTCTGCCAGCAGCAGAAATTATTTTCATGATTGAGTCGTCAATCACGTTGCTTATTTACAAGTTACAGAAAGATAGATGTGTGTAAGTACTGTCCATCATAGTATGTTCCTGTTCTTAAAATAAAGTATCCTTTAATTATTCTGATCCTTTCTTATAACCATCATGTCATTTTAAGTTAGACCCTTTTTGATAACTTGTTGATTAGAGAAAAATTCAGGTAATGTGACAAACAAAGCACGTGCTTTGTGCTATTATTGTGCTATAAGAGAATAGAAATATGAAATGAATAGATATTCAATGGCGCCCTGCTGAAAGTGTTAATTCTCGTTGGCTGTGCTGCTGATGATGACGATAATACGTTTAAGTAATAAAATCTGATATAACGAGTTTTTTTTAGACAAACAGAATTAGAAAAGTTGACACACAATTAGTTTACACATAACAACTTGTCTTTATGGAATGTTTAAAATAACTTTGCATATTTCTGTTCGACTGTTTGAAATATCAATATCGAGCTACAAATATTATTATTACTTAACCACTGCACAAAGTTGTACAATTCAGGATTAAAATACTCTAACCAAGTTTGTGCAATTTACCAGTGGGTAATTTAGTAATTTTGATTGAAAGCACAAAAACAAAGATGTTTTCGACATTTTAATGATCTTTATAATGTTTCATGTCATTTACTACAATGCAAAAATTAACACGTGCACTTTATTTTCAAGCAATCAAAAATAAAATATAGCTGGGTCTGAAAGTTACAAGTGCTGGAGTACTCTGACGTGTAAAAAAGAACCAAAAACAAGGGGCTCATTCGGGAAAAAGAAGCAAAAACAAAGGGCTCGACCGGGATTTGAATAATTTAAATTAAAATATAACTAGGTTTCAACGTTAGTAGTACTCTGGCGTGTAAAAAAGGAGCAAAAACAAAGGGCTCAGCCGAGAATTGAACTACCTATGCAAAAATTAACAAACTTTATTTACAAGCAAGTTAAATTAAAATAAAACTGGCTTTAAAAGTTACAAGCATGCTGGTTCGTAAAAAAAATAAGCAAAAACAAAGGGCTCATTCGGGAATCGAACAATTAAAATTAAAATATAACTTGTTTGTAAAGTTACAAGCATTCTGGTCAGTAAAAAAGAAGCAAAAACAAGAGGCTCAGTCGGGAAAAAGAAGCAAAAATAAAGGGCTCATTCGAGACTCGAACTCGAGACCACTCGCACCCTAAGCGAGTATCATACCCCTAGACCAATGAGCCAGGTTGATGAGAGGGGAACATTAATCCCCTAGTGTGTACACTGACGGAGGCGCATTGTTGCTCTTTCTATTGAATGAATGAACCGGAAAGCCAGTAAAAGGTAAGCCGTGCTGCCCGTAAGTACTACTACTGAACCGAAAAACCAAAAAGATAACCTGAATAATTTTATGGTTCATGTTTCATGTGAGGGTCGTCAGTTTCTGAAATCTGCAAGGGGTTTCAGGACTGTTCCCACATAACAGTGTATTATGCTTACGTTGTAGATAATGCTTCAAAACCCCTGAATTTAATGTTTTTCCCCGAAAGTCGAAGGAGCTTGGAGAAAATCACAATCAAAATCCGAAGTTAAAAAAACTCCAGAACTAAGAAACAAAAATAAAAACGAACTTCACCGCGTTGTTTCTGACAGTAAACTACGTGGGGTCACTTTTAAATCTTCAAAATTGATTTCATATTTATTAAATCTTATGAATTTATTTATAATTAATGCAACAAATTTCCTCATTATTAGCCTCATTCTTGATTTGTTATGTCGTGCTTGTGCTTATTATCTTACCCTTATCGTTGTGGCGTAGTTTTAAAATCCCGTCATCAAATATAAAAGATAATGGTAACGTAAGCATATTAACAATGCATGAGCTATTAAGCCAAGCCTCATCTATAAACAAAAATGATTGAATGCAAAAACCATTTTAAATCTTTTCACTATTATGTCGAACAGTCACCGGCTCAAACATCAAACCAGGAGTTTGATGTTTTTTTGTTATTTCTATTGTGCATATTTTTTTTTACACAAATAGTTTTACAGTGCCAATTCTCCCTTGCTGCATAGTAGCATAGTTGACAGTTTGAAGACAAACTTCCCAGCACAATCAATAAGTAAAGTAGTACCAACCAAATTGGTGGCACCGATTCACTTTAAGGAAATCTCAATTAGCCCATTCGTTTTTATCGCATCTATTAAAACATTTTACCAACTTAATTGATCACTGTTTTAAATATTCATATATTTCATGACTGGTAATGATACAGACAAATGCATAGCTTATTTTTTGCAAATGAAAATGCTACATTTTTCTAATAGTACTTAAAATTTCAATTTTATATTATTAGAAACCAAAAAATTATATGCATTTTAACGGTAAAGGATTTAATTTGTTTTTCTAAATGTGGTTAAAACTTACTTCTTATAGGTAAACAACTACCTGCTTCTTCACACCAACACAAACCAAGCCATGTTCTGCTAATTTGTAAAAGCTTGTCGAACTAAAAAGTGCCCAGTCAGAACTATCCGGACCACTTCAACGAAATGCCTTATGAGATACTTTACAGCATACACCCGACAATCAATAATAAAAGCAATAATTTCAGTGATTACTCCGCTGCAATTACTCTCACAAGCTATGATTTTCGTTCTACTTCCTCTTTCAAGACGCATGGCGTCAACCAACGTTTAAGTCAATTACAAACCAGATTTCTTGTACTAATTGAACATGTGTAGCTGTTTATAACTATAAAAATACATCCAACATATCATTATAAGCATAATTATTTAAAGATTCCAGCACACTTCTTCATGCAGTGGATGACTTCAACATGGCAAACACCTATTGCGTGTTGGATTAAGTTGTTTACTAAACACTAGTTTTTAGAAATGTGACATATTATTCAAAGAAGTAGAGACGGGAAATCTGGTGGAAGTGCAAGGAAACTACAAAACCACTGTCTGAAACGCTGACAAGGTCATCGTGCCTCTTGAATAACAAGTAATTGTGAATTGATAGTGATGAAAACAAAACGTTGAAATTTTAAGGCATAGGTTCTGGCCTACAACCGTAACTCATAATCATCGCCACATCATGAACATTCAATATGACAATAACAAAATTATTATATTCCATCACTTGACGGAGTAAAGAAAGATGATGTCTGAAATACTAACAAAAACGGTTATCCAGCCAAATTACACCCGGAAGCGTTTTTACCCTGTTTCCACTATTTATGCAATGCAATTATGCATGAGTTACAATTACGAGTTCATTCATATCCTCATATGTAGCATACTTGTAAGCATTTCATTACTAGTATTTTAGAAAGTTAAAGGTAAAAGCGTTTTTATCAATAGTAAACTGGATGAGAGAAAAATTTATAATATTGAAAATGCTTATGCTGATTTCGTTTTATAATCGTAGTCGTGAACTGCTAATTATTCGCTGTATTTACTGCCGATAAGATTTTGGCGTTCATCAAAGTGTAGTTACCAATCAGTACTCAAACTCAAACTAATTGCTGGGTTGGAGAATATCAAATGAACGGACATAACACAAGAGACAAGTCAACCAACTGGACATGGTTGCTTCTTTTTACAACCAACTCAACATGTAATTAAGCGGCGGCATCAGTAATAAAGTTATTAAAGCCAATTTGCGACCTCACATATAGTTGTTGTATAAAATGAATAATGCATAAAGGGGAAGCGGCGAGGGTGAGAGATACAATTAGAGTGGGTAGGATAATTGAGTCCTTAAGGATCAGTAAGGCACAATCATAAAGAATTTATTATTGTGCACAAAGTTAATTTAACGATCTTATATTGACTACTTACGCATATTGCATATCAATGTGACCTGTGCAGTGCAAATTACTAGTAAGCTCTAGAACAATGACCGTTATGAATACCGTAAAATCTGAAATAGACGCCCCGGCGTCTACATGCAAAATCGATTTTTTCGACCGTAGACGCCGGGGCGTTTATTAAAGGGAGGCGCGTAATTGAGCGGGCGTCTATTTACTCCGCCATAACTTTTCGTTTGAAAATTTTTCTAAAATAGCTTCTTCGGGATGCATAAATACGAGAGAAAACCTAAGATTTTGATGTAATATTGTCTGCTCTGTGTGTTGAAAATACACATCTACACTACACAAAGAGATCAAATACTACGTGTTTTGGTAAGTTAAATGCATACATATGCACTGTTGTGCATGTGACACTTCTCAGTAATTTCATTGAGGCGGCGTCTATTAGGAGGGAGGGTCGTAATAAAGCGGGGAGTCTATTTACTCCGTCAACTTTTTAGTCTGTAGACGCCGGGGCGTCTACTAAAGGGGGGCGTGTAATTCCGAAGAGGTGACTATTTAAGATTTTACGGTATTTCACCAAAACGGACCACAAACCAGCAGCAAAAACCAAATTGGTAAAAACTTGGTCCAGATTAGGGAAATTATATTTTACTACAAATTAACAAGATTTTATCATAAAATGCAAGAAAATCTTTCGAGCATTGAAATATTTTGAGAATCTGCTGGCTTCAATCAAAATTTATGTATTATGCAGTGTTTATGCGAAATACACATGAATTTATCATGTATCATTTTGATCGTAATTATTATTTCGCTTAGCATATGTACATTCGACCAATTTCAAGCCAGGCTGTATGCGCTTTTCTGATTAGTTTCTTACACTAATGTAGAATGAAGGCTTCTAGTTGTCGCAAACCTTACAGTATTTCTCAGGAAAATACCTTGTGTAGTGTGGTAACAGTATTGATAATAAAGGCTTTATTTGTGGTTGTTTTAGATTTCGATAATTTGGACTTTTCATTTCTCCAATTTGGACCAAATCGATTTCCCCAAACCGGACCTATATTTCACCAATCTGGTCTTTCACCAACCTGTCGTAGAATCTGCAGAGATACCAGTGGGAAATGTATGTGCTTTTTAAACCAAATATTTTCCATGAAATAAAATAGGCACTTCATATTGTTAAGGTGATTAAAAATTTCCTATCAAGTAATAAATAAAAAGCATTTTTCTGTATGAAAATCGCGTTTGAATTTCATTAGAAGAAGGTCAATGGAGGCTTCTAGGCCCTTTCCTGGCAAGGCCCTATCCCAAAATGTGTCCATTTCCCTGAATTACCTTTCCCCAGAATGTACGCTTGCCTGAATGGTTTTTTCCCGGAATGGCTTTTCCCTGTATTTCATCTCCCAGAATGACTATTACCCGAGCGGGGTTTTCCCTGAATTAATAAAATAAAGCCATTCGTAAGTGAACATTATTCTAGCTTGTTGACCACCGAATTTATAAACTGACGACTACTCGAAGTGACACCACGTTCCCTGAAAACAGTCAGATCTCAATCTTCGTAATCTAGTTGTCCATGCAGAGTTCCTAGCAATGAAGCCACCCAGTGTAGAGTTCCATTCAGACACGAAATTTAGGAGGGGTTCCAGCTCTGCTGGTGGCTGC
>JAQIXX010004847.1:0-15250 GCA_034700605.1 Willowsia nigromaculata
TCGTTTCATATAAGAGGTATACGTAACGACGACTGCGTCTACGACGCGCTATAAAGAAAAGGGCTTGAGTCATTGTTATAAGGAGGGGGATGTTCTCAGTTCTGCTGGTACTATTACTGCTGTATTTTTTCTGGTAATGTTTCATGCATTCGATCCATAATATAATAACAATAACAAAATATAATTAGCATTTGTGCCTAATGGCCAGTCAATGTAACTAAATAATGTCTAAATGTATATAAACACTTTTTTTCTCAGTTTGAAGTTTCTGTTGTGTCTTTTTGCTGGATCCTTCGCTTTCCGTAGCATCTCACTGAAGTGATGATGTTGAGAGCATCATGGACTTTCAAAAGCAACACTTCTCACCATTCTGTGAGACGATGGCTGCGAATGCATGGTTTTTGCCTCCATCGTTATCTCATCAACATCGCAAGTTTATGGGGTTCGTCTAGGTATACAGGAATTATAATAATAAACTTTGAAGCATTAACCTAAAATATACTTTTATCATGCATAATAAGAGGCAGTTAAAATAAGGCTCTTCCCCGGGTTCAACATAATTCTACGGGCCATTTAAAATCTTTTCAAAATATAAGCATCTTCATGAATATCTGAATATGTGGAATTTGTACAGTTTCATTTTGATAGCTTTAAAAGTTGTACCCTACTACTACGAGCACATTCATACATGATATGAGAACGCTGTGACTCTTCATTACTTCAACCATGCCTTCGTTGATAGTTGAATCCCATTATTATAATTATCGATAATCTCGTGTCGCATTTCAGATATTCAAAAAACGTACAAAAATATGTAGTCCCAGTTTGGAAACTATGAATCAGTGTAAATGTTTATAATACTCAAGGAATACACAATATCCTTGAATGATTTTTATGAATGCGGTATTTTTTTTTCAGAATCACATCAAAATAAGTCGGCGAAACCAACTTGATTTCTCTATTCTCTACACCTGATATGTAATAGCTATACATTTTTAAATTCATATATGTAATTTCTAGCCAAAAATAATCCATGTTATACAGGTTTTGTTCTGAATTATATCACTTAACTTGAGATCATATAATATTGTTACTTTTCTAAACGCCTCTAAATAATAAAAAATACAACAATTACAGGTTTTCATGAGAATACGTAAAATAAGCAGATTATCAGTGTTGGTTTCCTCGTCAATATTCCACGAGACTTTACCCAACACACCGGAGGTCGTCGTGCCTTTCGTAGTGATTAACTCAGTTTTCTGCTCTCGGATTTTACATTAAATTGTCAAAAAACAGGAGCAATGAACATAAAACATGAAAATGCTCATATACATACATATCATATCATCTGTACAAAACGTTTTTTCTATCATCTAAGTGCTTTCTATCATATATGCCGTTTAAAAGTCATACTTGATTCTTCCAAGAGGAGATTATTCTTGCTCTACAACTGCGAACCCGACGCCATATCACCGTTTGACGATTTCTGAGACAATAGCCTGAATATTCACTGCTTACATTTATCCCCTTTCTTTCCCTACTCAATGTTTTCTACGCAAGTTATAATCTGTGTCTATGTTTTCATACGACAAGCCATTATCCCTTCGCCAAGTGATTCAAAGTTTTACCAGACTCATCTACGTATGTACTACGTATGCACGTATCATTCAACCAGCTACAAAATAACCTAATTTTAAGAAGCTGTGATATTTATTCGTTACGATCAGAACGATGATAAAGTTCAGATAACATAGCGTGTCATATAAATATATAGGTAAAAATTTATCACCGTCATTTACACAATCGCCTATACGTAAGGATGACGTGGTGTGTGCTATTTAAATTGCAATAAATGGATATTGACAATAAACCGCAAAGCAAACAAACATTTTTACATGTTACGATCGTTTACGTTGCCATAATGTCACAATGTATAGTTGTACTAACGTATTAAGTAGTAGAGATATAATTTTCAACTACAAAGAGATTTTTCATAGAATCCCACGTTATATTTAATTCCGTCAGGGAAAGAATGCAAAAAGTTAGGACTACAGCATTTAAAACTAACAAATAGTGCAGATAACATATTACAGCTCAACTGCATCAATCTCCAAGTAGAATAACATTTTCATCGCTGACATAAATACGATCAACAACAACTATAAGTAATTTACTGTATCAAAGCATTTTACTATAGTTCGCACTGTTCATGTACGAATATTCGTAATATGCTGTTGCTGTCGATAAATATTAGGGTTACGAGTCCTAGTCGAGTCGCGTGTCGTGTTATGAATTGTGGAGCTGAGGCTGAAGAACAAAAACAAAGCTTTCACAGCTGTTGGAGAGATGCTATTTGATTCGATAAAGATCTCTCATTAATTCCTCCTGTAGCAATTCCATGTTTCCGTTATTTACAACTTCGAAACAGATGGAAGTAAAGCTAATGTATGTATGTTATGTTAAGATATGATTTGCTTTGTTCACACTGCTCGGAAGACGATGGGGTGTTAATTATTTTCTTACACTTTATGGTTTATACTACAGAGAAGAGGACCCCAACTAACAACGAAGCCTTAATACCAGCTAAACCATCTCAAAATTAATCTCCTCCTTAATTATCTCTCAGGGGCCAAGTATACACAACTGAGGTAAAACATTTTTTCATATTTTTATGACCATGTATTTAATTTGTTTAACACCCTAGATGTGAAAAATCTTTTTTCTGTGCAACACATCTAGAGCAGTTGAAGAAATTCGATGATGACCACGCCATCAACAATACATCATATGCTGTGATTTTTGTGATTTAATTTCAACGTTATCATTTCATCATCACCCTCACGGATCAATTCACAAGATATGTAAATACTCGAGTCTCTGGAAATTTTAAATTTCATTAATTAAATCTAGATGAAGTGTGATGTAAGTCCTAAGAGATTCGACGAGTCTTGATTCGAAATATTTTTACTATATTTTTGGGGTCTGCTGATCATAGGAATATTCTTCCTACTATTAGCAATAATGATTTACTAATTACCGTAAACGATAATTAACTGCTGAAAGCTGAAATGCTACAAAGAAGTTGTTCATGTAAGTAAGTAAGTCTAAGTAGCAATGAAACATTTAACATAGTAGCATGTTGAACTGGATTTGCGGATCGCAGTTGTAATTTTTTCATTAAACATTTTACGCTAGAGCTGAATATTAGGTATTACGATAAGAAATCGTTCAGAATGGCCCGAGTAATAACATATACCATTGACAACAGAAAAAACAGTTTTATTAACTTGACAGATTTCCAATTTGAATTTAAATGTTTTATGATCGACGACAAACATCTCTAGAGATTTGTAAAATATTTAGAATTTTAAACAATTACAACCACCAACCAATCGAGTACAAAATTTTGTTATATTTAAAACGCGATAGTCAAGAGATCTGAATAGATCGCATAATACACGTACCTTCTCAGTTTTTAAAGCAATAAGAAATCCATTTCATCTTCCTTTCTCATCTCCCACGAGAACCAACAAGAAATTATTGCTGATGTGCCTTTTAAATTTTATTACGACTTTTAATAGTTCATATGATTAAGTTGTTTATATTGTTTTCAAATTAATTACTTCATCATGTCTTTTGTGTTAATTTTCAGAAACCAGCACGTACGAAAATTCTTCAGACCACAAATGTATATAAGTTTGGCAAACCCAAAATACATTCTAAATCTGAATACGACTACGACTAAAGCTGTCTAAAGTTTTCATATATGTTTGTGAGGTGCAAGTGCAAATCCGTGAGTTCGTGAGTATATCAAAGCGAGAGAGACAGAGTGAGGGGAGATTAAAACACTATTAAAAATGAGTTCTTGGAAACCTGTTGGAAAGCGCAAGCTAGGAGAGGGAGAAGGAAGTATTCCAAAAAAGCAAAAACTATATGACAACAAAATCTTGGAAAAGATTACAAGTATATTCAATGAAAACGTAGAAGATGAAAAATATTTTTTGATCGTTGAAGATTTACTTCATTTGATTCAACGTTCTATGTCAGAGCAATCAGATTTATTAGTTAACAGGGATGTGTTAAGTGGATTAGCCGCCATATTATTTTCAGTGTCAGATAATCTTGCGCAAAAAATTGTTACAAATACTCAAATTATTTACATTTTAAAAGAGCTGTGTACCTTATTTATAAATACACAAAACGATGGCTTGATAATTCATACGTTGAGCATTTTAAGATGTCTTTCGACGGGAGGTTCACCTATAATTACTTATCAGCTTGGAACAGAAAAACAGTTTGTGCCTTTACGTGATGATAATATCTGGCTAATACCACATTTTTTCCAAGCCACTACACCAATAACACATCATATTCTATCGGCTCAGAATATGGATACTTTTCAGTCTTTAATGGATATATTTCTGGGGATATTGAAAACCTATCCTACTACTGATTCAATGAAAGCTGTCATGGAATGCTTTCTAAGCTTAAACAGGACTACTACTACACTCACTGTTCAGGCAAGTTGCAAATTATTCTTTATTGTTGTAACTTTTAAGTTGTAATTCAAATTTTATGGGTATTCTTTCGGTATTTAACATTTAATTTTTTAATTACAGGCTGATAAGCTTAATTTTTCTCAATGTGAGCCAAGTGAACGTAAATCTGGAGCGGACTCATTAAATGAACCAGATCTTAGTAAAGCCATGTTACTCGTGCAAATAGCAAGAGAATCCGCATTTGGCATTCTTCGTTGTGGAAACCAGTTTGGCTGCAATTCGCTTGCTCTCCAATTCTTAGAAAATACAATATTTGACGAGATTTCAAATGGACTTCACTCTGCGGTACTTCAGCAAATCTTGGAGGTGATCGAAATTGACATTTCCAGGAGAGGGAACTACAACTACTGCGAGTTCATCTCATCTGCTGTCACATTTTCAAGCTTTTTATCGCAACTTGTAGGACGATTTCGAAAGAGAGACGTGCTCAGATACTTCAACCAGATACAAAACCTTCCCGCAATCATAGAGAACGTGGTGAAAAGGGTTTCCAATTCGATGGATGCTGTATCTTTGACAGAGTAAGTTTTAAGTTTTAAAATTTAAGCCTATGATTCCATTGAGTTTACAATTATGTTAAATAATAAAATAAAATACTAATAATAAAAACAGACAGAGATACTGTGAAATTCTGGATATAATTTTGAATTTCGACTCATGTGACTGGTTCAAAGTTGATTTGTCGACGGGAATTTTAAATGACGTGGTAGCGATAGCTGGAGCGCCATGGGCTTACGATTTCAAGGAAATTTCAACACACCACAAAGTTAAAGTATCAGAGGCACTGAAGAACTCCCCTACAGTTATCGCTAAAGCGATTAAATGTCTCAGATTAGAAATTTTCCAGCATTCGGAATCGTTCGTGAGTCAGGTCTACCTTAACATAATGAATCTGCAAAAATCCTATCCGATAATTATAGAATTGTTACATGCAATTCAAGAAGTCAATTGGTTATTTAAAAGATCTATAAGTGAGTTACACTACCTCAACCTTATCAAATTTTGCACAAATAATTTAATCTATATACAGGGTTAAATAAATCTTGAAATATTTTAATGAACAGCATTGGAAAAACTACTGAGATTTGTTGCGGAGATCGATGACAGGAATTTCGATGAAGTTCCAGCTGCTTTATCATCTATACCGTGTATTTTTTATCATCAACTACGCGAGCGAGAAAATGGAACTCCATTGAGGAATGGATGTGATATTTTGGACTCTGAAGTGAAACTGACAGAAGACTTCTGCATGATAGACTCATGCCTATCCAATCCAAAGCTCCTTGGACAAACAGCTACAATATTAAATCTTTATCGTCATTTTATCATTTCCGGTGACACAACCAAGAAAATCATAACTCTCGCCGTTCAGTCAGACATTCCTACACGTGACAGTATTTTTCGCAAGTTAGCAGAAGTTTCCTCTACCGAATTATTTGAGCATATAGCAAAATTGCCAATCGCGTCACACAAAGTGCTTAGTGGAATTAGGACATTTATAGACGCTGCTCCTTTAGAGAAGCTTATAGACATGAAAGAGGAAGTATGTGCGAAGATTTTTAAATCCGTAATTCAGTTTGCTACTCAATCAAGTGGAGACATTCAAAACGATGAAACAGTTTCAGCTAGTTGCATTCTGAATAGATTTGCTCAAGCTAGTAATTCATCGCCGTCAAAGGTTTTTGATCGATTCCAGGAGGAGATAGTGGGTTTTGTGACAAGCATTAAAGCAATACGTCGTTTGGAATACATTACCTGCGCTAAGTTTCCCAGTTCGTGGATAATGGAGTTTCTTATGAAGAAACACTTGGAAGAGTGGCAGTTCCATGAAATATTCAAACACTTAGCAGATCAAGAAGGTCAAACTGAAGCCGAGTTACTTGAAAAATATCTTCCCTATTACTTTTCGACGCTGCTTCTTACTGAGACGCCCACAACCGTTAAAAAACGTCTAACTTTCTTAAGTTCTAAGTACAACTTTGATGCAGTTCGTTTGGGCAAACAAAAAGTTCAAACAAGAGCAATATTGAATCACACGCTGTGTAAAATGAATACTGCAGAAGATTTCAGGATTGAAAGGCTGTTGTCTCTTCTATGCGATTGGAATGAGGATAGCTGCTATTCACTCTACAATGAAGGTGTTCCTTCATTGAAATCGTTTGACGAGTTGCGATCATTCATAGGAAAGAATTTTTATGGATTCCTCGTTCATGTTAGTTGGAGGATATGCAGTCCGGATGTTGAAGTGGAATTGAAAGAGTCTCTAATCCGAAGTTTTGGCAAGGTGCTAGTATTCCTGGGGAGTAGAGAGATTGCAGTTTATTGTCAAGATATAATTAAATTTCTCTGCATGTGCCAATGTAGGAAAGATGTAGTTATTGAAACTTGGGAATGCCTTCTTAATAACCTGGAAGATTCTGTACTCAAAGATGAGCTTGTGGAGATAATGAGTTCTCTGACTCTTTTGCGTGATAATGCTAGTCACGAACAACGTGTGCGACTTGACGAGTTGGTATTTCATCTGCTATATCTTCGTCACGATCCTGAGATTGCATCAGAATCGACTCTACAGAAACTTTATTTTCTAGAGGAAAATAGTGACAATGAGCACGTGAAGGAGTTAATCCAGGCATCTGTGAACAGGATGAAATTAGATAATTGGAGGTCATATTTTCGTATGCTTATCGAAGAAGCGAATAAGAAAAAAGCAGCCGCTACGCGATTTATCGCTTTAAAGCAACTTGCCCGTGAAAACTGTTTTCAAATGTTGGAGGTCAGAGAAGGCGATGAGGAGGTGTCTCTTTTACTCACTGCTTTACTTGCTGCACTGGGCGAAGATGATCAAATGATGAAGAAAGTGGCAATAGAATGTCTTGCAAATCTTGGGGCATTAGATCCATTGCGCTTTAGAGATAATGCCGAAGATAGAGATTTTGTGCCGCGGATGAAAATTAGCTTGTCAATAAAAGATTGTCTCACGGATTTCATAATTACATACCTTCGATATCTATCCCGCCAGCCACCAACACAAACTTTGAGTATAGCCAACTTTGAGCTGGTAAGAATAGCTGTGAAAGAAATGAATATCAAAATGGATGACAATGATGGATTTTGGCAACGCCTTACCCTCCATGAACGCATTACTCTGGCTCGCTTATACTCTCAACTTGATGACGATTTTCGCAATAATACAGCAGGAGGAGGACAACAAGAAGAAGATTATGGTTTCCACAATTTTTTCCTCACGCTTCTAGAATGCTTCAATAGATTTGAATTTAGGAACCTTCATCAAATGCTCTCCAAAAGCTTGCCATACAAACACAAGAAATGGTACTCTTTTGTCCTTCCGTTCGCTACACGTAAGCTACCATAATCCCAATGAAACAAAAAATATTGAAACCAAAACAAAAAACAGTTAAATAAATTTAAACAATTGCAGTTATCGGCGTATTGGGAGCTTCCACCGAAAAGCGCGGTCAGATTGCACGTAAAATGAAAGAGCTTTTTTTGGCACCAATGGTCGATGCTGGAATACTATTGTCAGCAGTGGAGCATACAGTTCGCTTTGCTCACCTGGGAAAACGGATGATAACACCTAGTCCAGAGATAATGGCTGTGGATTCATTTTTAAAAGAAATGAATCCAACCTTCTTGTGTAACATGGCTTGTGATCAGCGTTCTTATTACGCTGCATTATACTTTGCGGAAAAGACAAGTGAAATCGTATTGATGCAAAACGTTCGTGGATTGTTAGGGGATATGGATTCTGCGTGTGGGATCGAGATAACGTCAGAATCCGAAATACGGAAACGGGAAGATAAAACACTCGTACGAGCGTATTTAGACGCTGAAACTCCGGAGGCGGCAAAAACGTTCATCCAATCCGCCTTATCCGCAAAACCTGACTTTAATGGAGTAGATACGATGACAGAACTGCATAAATGGGAAGATATTGGAAATTTACACCCAAATAAAGCACTTCCAACCATTCTATTTAATATCTACAAGAACAACGGAGGGCTCATCAATATGTCAAAAAATGAAATTGCTAACACCTTAGCGGCTTATACTACTGACATTTATCCGTATAATCGATCTTATCCAGAGATGATCAAGTTGCATATACTCTCTGAAGCTGAAGATGTCATCTGTTTGAAAAACAAGACCATTGAGTGGTCAGAATTGAAGCTTAAATGGGAGGATAGGCTGGCAAGAGTTGCATTTTCAAAGAGAGTTGAAATTTTAAAGGCACGAAAAAATTTACTTTATCTAGACAATTTGTTCAACGAGCATAAAGAAGAAATCGAGGATATCTTGCTTACTCTTGCAAAGACAAATATCAGTACAAGTGACCAGTTTCTGCTTGAGGCTAGAAACTTACAATTGAATTTGGAAAAAGTGTCCTTGCTAGAGGCTGAAGTTATGATTTCGAAGGGAGAGTGCCACAGAGCCCTTACTATTATCGACAAAGGTCTAGCCAGCGGAATGAATACAGAAAATCACGCCAAGGCGCTTTCAATTCGAGCCACGTTGCTGGAAGACTTTGATGAAATTGTTTCTGCTTATATGGAAGCTGGCGACTTAAATCCTGACTCTGAGGAGAATTGGTTTGCTCTGGCGAGTTATTATGATAGGTGCAAAGAGGATGTGGGATATTCAAACGATGTAAACGCTGTTGAATTTTATGCCCGGAGTTTACAACACGGATGTAATCATGCTTATAGTAGCCTCCCACGATTACTGTCTATATTTTTCGAAATAGCAGTTTCAGAACAGATTACAGAAGACCAAGAAACAGCAGTTTCCAGCATGAAACAATCCATTGCCTCTACACTATTGAATGGTGTCCCCGCAAGGACCCTACTAATTGCATTCACTCAACTCATCTCCTGGGTTTCTCATCCTTATATGCCTACTTGGGATACGATACAGGAACTCATCATTCGTACAATGACAATGTACCCACATCACACAATATGGCACACAATGAGTATCAATCAGTCTACGCACTCATTACGGAATCAGAGATGCAAGGAAATTTACAATCGCCTCGGAAACTTTGATGGAATTATATCAAACTACTCAGAAATCTCAAAAGTATTAACATCTATCGGTAAACACCAAGTCTTTCTTACGGTAAGTTGGTCTTTAGATTTTGATCTTATTAGACGTGATCGAGGGTGTACATCAATAATTAATAAATTATATTGAATACATATTGAATTACAGGATACAACGGTAGAGTGTAATGTATCGGATGTAGACGATCGAATTCCTGTGAAAGTGAGCGCCATATCTCCTGGGAAAATCTTATTGCCCCTACGGAAGTATATAAATCCAGGACTTCGTAATACCGAGATGATATACGTTGAGAGAATTAAAGAAAATATAATTGTTCTGGGATCAAAAGTGAAACCAAAGGTGATCACAGTCGTCGCTTCCAATGGTAAGAGTTACAAACTCCTGTGTAAACCAGAGGATGACCTACGAAAGGATGCTAGAATTATGGAAATGTTTGACATGATCAACTGGTGCTTCTCCAAACACGAACAGGCGAAACTCAGAAATCTTCACGTGACCACATACGCTGTTGTTCATTTAAATGAGGATTGCGGTATACTTGAGTGGCTGCCAGACCTGGTCGACCTCAAATCTCTCCTTGCGGATATGTACATTGCTAAAGGTATCAAACCCATTGGATTAGACAAGAAGGATTTTCTGCGAACCTTTGACCCTAGCGAAGAATTGATCGAAGAGCGAGAAAAGGAATATTTAGAAAATCGGCATGGCTCAATGATCCCAGTTTTGGGGGATTGGTTCTTCTGCGAGTTCGACGACTTTCAATCTTGGCACAATGCGAGATTATGTTACATCAAAAGTGTAGCAGTAACTTCAATCATAGGCTATGCAATTGGTTTAGGGGATAGACATGTATCTAATATATTAGTTAATAAGAAAACTGGTGGCGTTGTACACGTTGATTATGATAGGATTTTTAGTGATGAATATGTCTATTTTCGTCTTACCAGTAATATAATAGATGGTATGGGACCATTGAAATTTGACGGGTTATTTATGAAATGCTGTGAAATAGTTTTGCAAGTCCTACAAGATAATATTTCTATTATAAATACACTATTTCATGAGCCATTAGGGACTTCTGAAAAGCAGTTTCTCGAACGACGCCTCGATGGCTCTCTTCCTGTAGCTGATCGCGTTCGCCTACTTATTGAAGAAGCAATCTCAACAAGAAATCTTTGCAAAATGTACGGAGGGTTTACAGCACATATTTAGTTTTTACATTTGAAAATTTTAACTTATTATGTCAATTTTTACGTTCTCTTAATTAACACCTAAAATATTCATTTTACTGATTCAGAATTATGTAAAGTATATATTATGTAAAATTATTAATTTGAATTTTATTTTTATTATTATTGAAACGTCAATTATAATAGGCAATTACAAAGTGGAAATATTTAACAATTAGCAACAATAGATTAAATAGTTAAATTCAAAACAATTTTGATGTACGGTATCAATAATATTGAATACATAAGAAAAACAATAAAACTGCAATGCCAAAGTCCAACCACATTAAATCCAGCATCGTTTCGGGTCTTTCCATGGAAATTTGCTGCGGAGCTCATTCCAAAATGGCTACAAAACACAATGACAATAATATGTAAATCATCGCCTACACGATAATAAAAATCAAATTATTAATAATCTAATATTACTACCTGGGTACATTCCATTGGTACACGCAGATGACAAAGTTCTGGTAGCTGTTGTACACAAATATATGCTACGTAGCCGGGAATTCTAACATCAACGAAACTTCTGTCAGAAATATCAGTCCAGGAAAGCGATTTCAGTTCTAAAATGTTTACAAAAATATCATTAGGGAATTCAGATTCTTATTAAAGTTAAGTTAAAGTTACATTCTTTTATCTCTAAGTCACAACTCACTTTTCAAATCAGTCAAGTTTGGTTTTGTCACACGGCTGACCACTTTTATTTCCTCATTAAAATTATTCCAAAGCACATGTCCTGCTTCCATTCCTGAGATGCCGACGTCATCCAACCAGCAATGTGCGAGGCTCAAATACTCAAGATTGGAAAGGAGTTCGCAGATCACTTCGAATTTTTTATTGTCACACTGAAGTGTATACAACTTTTGAACGTTTGGAAGTCTGCAAAATAGCTGGCGGAGAGCAGGAGGAGAGAAATACGACAAAAATATTCGCAAAGTTTTGCAGCTAGCCAGCTTCCATTCTCCAAATGCAAACTGCTCAAACGTAGCAGTGGGCTGAACACACGTAAGGTCTAGTTCCTTTAGATTGGGCAGTCCACGAAGGAAAATCGGAGAATGGAGCGAAACAAGCGATAGCCACACCTTTTCGACATTTGGTAACGTCGCCTCATCTGGAAGAGGAAATAGGCCCTCAATTGAACTCCCATGAGCTGCTCCAATCAGCTCAAATTTCTTGAGCGTGTCACTGTGAGCAGTAAAAATTTTACGAAGGACATCTCTGTCTTCTGGGCGATCAATATGTCCAACGTGCAGATTTTCTAGTGGAAGACTGCTGTCTTCGAGAGCTTGCAAGGCAGCAGATGGATCTTCCATATCTCCGATGTCAAACTTAAGATCTGTTATCCTACCCAGTTCAGGATCCATCTGACGAGCGATGGCTAACGAGTTGAAAAAGCCACCCCAACACCCAATATGCCATCCATCAAATTTCTAACAAGAAAATATTTATGTATTAGGGAGGGAGGTAAACAAAATCGAAATAAATGAAATATTTATAACGTTCAACAAACTTCAACACATGGAAACTGGCATAAATATTCCATCCACGAATGTGCTCCCATATCCGCCGACCGGATTTTCAAATCCTTTAGATTGAGATTTTGAGGAAACAAAGGGTTGTACTTGTACAGGCAAGTAGGGTCTTCTGGGGTGGGTTGGTTTACTCTCACGTCTGACATTTCGAGTGTCACAAGATTGGGACATGAGCGAAAAATAGCATTTCGAAAAGAATCTCGAGATTCGAATGTAACCCCATCTAATCGAAGAGATTTAATAGAGCTTCCAAATATCTCCCAAAACCTTATATCGTCTCTTTTCTCTGAAGAAATAATAAAATCACGCATAAACGCTGGCACTTGATAAGCTCCCACCCCATCCACTTCCAGCTCAACTATCTTCATGAAGTCGACCAGTCGCTTCCCATCAACATTATTCATCCGAATAATCACGGAGTTACACAGAGCGGTATCAGCGCCAATCCTGAAGGCCCTGGAAACCTCCCTGAGCGTTTTTAAATCCTCAAACTTTAAATTTCTGCAAATCTCACGGAGCACCTATATAAGAATATTTCAGTATTATAATCACCTTATAGCTTCAATTTTCGTTCAATTAACCTTCAGCCAGTAAAATGATTACCGTTTGGGTCTCCAAAGGATGTGATGCTCCTTCTACTTCCGGCTCCATCATACCGTAATGCTTTAACTAGCTACTACAATATTAAACTTCCAACTTCCTCTACGCGATTTAATTTAATCATATGAATTTTACAAACAATCACTTCCCTAACTTCAAAACCTTCAAGTTGAAATGAAATTAATTAGCATTCGCCCCCAACACAGAGATCCTCTTTGAAACCTTAAATGAAACTCAAAACGCCCAAAATACACAATAGCAACGTTACGGTGTGTGCAACGCGTCTTTTATGCTCCGTACAAAGTCGGTTCATACATTTAAAACTTTAAAGCACGAAAAATGTAGACCATGCTTTAAGAGAGAAATAATTTCGTGCATGAAGTAGGATGTAACGATGTAAGAAAGGTGCCTTCATGCCGCAAGCAAAGAAGACACAGAGAGTTTTGTGCATGATCGCTAATTCGCATCCTACAGCCCTCAAATATTTTTGCCTCTCACTTATTGGTGATATCTATTGGTGAATTGAATTCCTTTGATGTCATTTCTAGAGGGTAAGAAAATATGCCGCACAACATGAAAATATGCTTTGTAATCGTTAAATATTTGAATTTTGTACCTCAGTGAGGATATATTCAACACCAACGCTCCAAACTGCCGTAGAATGCAGATTTTTATTTAGAAAAAATTTATTTAGGTCCAAATATGGGGTAATGCAAACAGTGCAGTTCGATAATACGCTATATGTAGATATTGCTTGAAATTCGCAATTCTAAACCTTTTGCTTTAATAAACATATATTAAGAAATTTGGCAGGTTTTAACCACAGTTTTGCAAAAACTTATATATGATGATCATATGATGTTATTGTACTAAATTGTACCGCTGCACAGTCAGGGTGAATGTGTAAATTTTTTCTCTCGACTTTCGTAAAAATTCAGTCAAAATAGCGCCAAAAATCCCTAACGTCTGAGATATGCCAAATATGCTCTTACAACATGGGCTCAAACGCCTTCATTTGGCGTGATCAGGATGCTTGCTTAATCTTGTAGCAATCAGGGAATTTTCTTACCCTCTAGCAGTCATTTCCCAATTACATGCTGGAATCCATGTCTTCTCATTCCAGCTTTCCCCTTTCACCCTCTACCTGTAACACTTATTCGGCTTACATACATGGCAGCGCCAGGGTCAGATATACCGTAAAATCTCAAATATTACATCTCAAATATCCCCCTATTACACGCCTCCCATCCTAATAGATGCCTTTGAATTGAATTGAATTACCGCATGGAAACAGTTTGGTTAAGTGAATAAAAGCATAATATTTTGTCGCTTTTGTCGTTAATATAATTTTTAACGCAGGAAGTGTGTATTTAATTTGAATTAATTAAACACTGCCGTAATTTATGCACCTGCATGCAATCGTAATGTAATCATGGGCGCAGGGAGGGGAGAGCAACCGGTGCATTTGCACCCCCCTGGAGTTTTGGGGGGAAACTTTTTTATTGCATGCATTAAACTTTCTGCTGGATACTCTATAAAATTTCCGTTGTTTTTACATTAAACATTTTTGCAGCAAAATCTTAAATTGCAACTCAAATTTACAAACTTTTCATACGAAACCTTCTAAATACTCAAATATCACCCCAATACTTCAATCATAGTTTCATATGATTATATACATGCTTTCACTTCCATTTCAACTACATTCCAAACCTTTTTAACCTTTCTTCCACTCATGCCAAAATGCTTACAAAAGCTTCCTCAAACACCTATATAAATAAAGGATTTGACTTTTGATCCACAAAAATTCCAAACAAAATAAAAAAATAAAACATCTCTATCATTTATCCGTATGTTTATACCAATTTAAGAAAGTTTGTTTGAAACCTTTAAGTTTCTTACAAAATTTTTCTAATTGTTGTAAACCCGAGGCTAAATTATTTGGATCTCCTTTAAGACATCTTTTTCGTGTCAGGAATTTCTTTAAGATCTAAAGCATTTATTCGAAATATTTGGTTATCCTTTAAGATTTGAAAGCAGCTATTTAAAGTATTTAGCTTTCTTAAGACTTGCAAGCATTTTTTATGCATTTGGTTTCCTTTGAGATTTACAAGTATTTATTTAAAACATTTAAGATTTGCAAAAATTTATTTAATATTTTGGTCCTTCCTTTAGAATTGGCTAATTTTCGTTGAAAATGTTTAGTTTATTTTGAAACTATCGACTCAAATATTTGGTTTTC
>JAQIXX010004848.1:0-15250 GCA_034700605.1 Willowsia nigromaculata
GGGAACTTACATGAGGTTAGCGCAGGGCTTGGTGCTGTAGGCCAATCCACGGAAGAGAGAAACGACAAAGTTCTTGACATTAGGGTTGGTTTCAGTCCACATGTACACGGCAGCTTCTTGGAAGAGAGATTCTTGTTGGGTGTTGAAAAGAGTCCACATCAAAGCGTGAGTCCTGAGCTCAGGGTCTTCCTGACGGTTGTAGAAGATGGGGAGAAGGTCATTGCGGAGGGCAAGCCTGTCTTCCTTAAGAAGAGGCTTGAGACCAGCCATGGCGGCATCACGAACAGTGCGTTCTTGGTTCTTGTCCTTCACAACGTTCAAGAGAACATGGGCAGAGGCTGGGAGGTTGATGTTCCTGAGGGCGATGACAGCTTGGGTCTTTTCGTCAAATCCAGTGGCGGCAGCGATCCTGTCTGAGTAGATCTTGACGTATTTGTCCAAAAGTCCAGACTTTTGACAACCGTTCTTCTTGCAGGTACGTCCAAGGAGGGTGGCGAAAGCGAATTCGATGATGCGACCACCGTGCTTGCTTACTCCGGACTTGCTAAGGAGGGGCTCGAGTTCTTGAAGGAGGTTTTCAGTTGGGTTACGGATGTAGTTAGCCAATGGAGCGATGATACGGAGGATGATCAAAGTCTCAGAGGTCTCTTGAGCGATGTCACGGACGACAAGGGTGGCTGGGCCGGTTCCGGAAACAACCAAAGCGTCCAAGAAGAGTTTGCTGAAGGTAGAAATTGAAGTATTATATATAAAATCACTGAATAGAAAAAAGTAATTTGGATGTATATGTAATATTTTTGAACTTACTATTCGGTAAGATCTCCTCCCTTGAGTTGTTGCTCAACTTGCTTCAAGTGCTGGTAGTCAAGAGCGGTAACGAATGGGATGATGGCGTATGGGCTAACCTTGTGGAATTCTTCAATGTTCTGGTAGACGGAAACGGATTCCAAAGATTGGTGGACCTTTTGGATGTTCTCAACGAGCTTGGCAGCAGCCTTGGTCTGGCCAGCGGCATCAAGATCAGCATCGTGGTGATGGAAGAAGAAGGGCTTGGGGCTCTTGAGGTCCTCATCCTCGTTGTTTTCGTTTTCAAAGACGAATTCCAAGTGGTCGGCTTCAGCACCGTTGGATGGTCCAGCGACGGAGCCAGACTTGACTTCCTTGAGGATAGCATTGATCCTGTGATAAAGTATTTTTTAAAGTTTAGTTTACAATGCACACATTTTTACGCTAGCTTTTTATTCGCTTTATGTAGTTTTTTATTTTCTTACATTCCAAAACTGTATTGAGTATGGCCGTCAACTCCAAAGAGATTGTAGACGACGGAAGACCCAACGCTGATCCTCTTGACAGTCAAGCCACCATCTTGAATTTCCAAATCGTAGACTCCGAAACCAGTGGAGTTAAGGACATCCTGTATCCGAAAAATGCATTGTGATTAAATAATATATCACTAAATTCAAACTAAATCTTTACTGCAATGATTATGCATAATGTTCTTAGTTTGAGTTATGTCTCAACTTACCCTGGAGTTGGCATCAGGACAGTAATCACCAGAAATGCCAGGAGCACGGACGCGACGTGGGGCGTTCTTGCATTGAGCATGGGACCTGTACTTGCGAACTTGTCCGTGGTTGGCATCAACACCAGGAATGACAACGTATTCAGTGACACACTCACCGACTACGGTTTCCTTTAAAAATACACAGACAAATATGGATTACTAGTGATATACGTGACGCTGAGATTGTGATTTGCATTCCGTTTTATGAAATGCATTAATTACTTGTGATAATTTTGCATACTTCTTCAGTTTGGAAGATACTTCCGTGAGTAAGGTCGACTTCGGCGAGGTTCAGTTGGAGAGCAGTGGCAATACCTCTTTGCATGTTTTGGGCCCAGATGGGGATGTCCTGGTTGAGGACGATTCCCTTGGCCTTGCCACCTTCTACCTTGACGGCAAAAGGTTCAGAAAGAGGAGCAAGCTGGGAGAAAGTCTTGCGCTCAAACTGAGGAAGAGGGTGCATCTGCCATTCTCCGTTGTAAAGACCAAGTTGGACATTGTTCAGCTGGACATTCAACACACTGGCACCTCCTTGGATATGGAGCTCTCCAGTAATGTTGACAGCAGAGGCAAAACTAACGTAGTCCTTGGAACCAGCGATCAGGGAAGCAGAGTAACCGTAAACGTATTCCTTGCCGGACTGGAAGAGGGCGGTGCCAACATCTCGCTTTACAAAAGCGGAGCTGCTGAGCACAAGGCCTGTAAGTAAAAATTTAAAATGTTCAGATTTCTTTGATTTACGATCAAATTTGAAAACTTGTACTAAATCTATAAAAGTTAATGCTCCTCAGATAATCAGCACATACCCAGAAGAATAAGGTACTTCATATTTTTTTGAGTGGGCGATCCGGGAAGGAAGCGGGTGTGTGCCAAAGGAATACTGAATTTTACTGGCCTGTGGCCTAGAAAGGAATGAAATTAAAACACAAAAATCACTGTATTTATAAAGATGTCATGTCATGCCGCATTATGTACAAGTACTGGATGCTGGATGCTTTCATGTAATTTACATACACTAAACTCAGAGATACATACATCTAATGTGTACCTAAATACCTAAGATGACATTCTGTAATGTTGAATAATTATTAAATATAATTTTTATGGAGATTCATAAGCATTTAATCAAGCATGTATTTTTACTCATTTTTTTTATCTCGTTTTTTGTATACGATAAAACGCTTTGAAAGTTATCTTTGAAGAAAAGGAGCCGAGAATATCGGTTTGAAGTAAACAAGTTGATCATCAAGCTTTTACGTTACGCACATTATTATAATCATCAAATATATTGCTCATCCTTCAACTTTAAAGAAAGATAGCATTACTTTATCAGGTTCCATCCAGCCAAGTAGGAATTTTACCATATGCAAGCAGTACATAAAGGTTGTTCAACAGAGCCGGGTTTTGTATGCCTTGAAGTTACAAACCTCACGTATCTCCAACTTTGACTTTCCATGTAAACTTCATCCCCCAGATAAGCGCATGTATCGAATGTTACAACAACGAAAAATATTAATTCCTTATTTATTAGGCGGAAGACAGAGAATCCAGTACAAATTTCATTTTCCACTGGTAACGTTTCCCACATATTCATGTATTTAATGGTGTTCATCTCTATAACATGGTTATCATTTTTTAAGCTTCACACAATATTTGCTTTATGTCATGTACAAGTATATAATGCATATTATCTTTTGTTCTCAGAAAGACGCAGGTAATCTAGAAGTAGAACGTCTCGAATGGGGGGATAAAGATAAGGAGTAGTGGTGTCAACTGTCAAACGTATGAATAATCTTGTCTTTAATATTCACCCTTGAAGGTAGGTAGTTAAATGAGTCAAGTTTAAAGATCATGCAACATTTAAAAAGTGCTCAGCTAGCAACAAGATTCCAAGTGAAAAAGTTGCGAAAGTTTATTTTTGGCTAGCCCAGAGTTGAGCGATTATCGACTACACCATGCCATACCAACTAATCGTTCGACTGCAATCTCTGCCTGCCTGTCTGGTCGAGACAATTTTTTTTCGCAAATTTCAGAGGGTGCTGTAGGTAAATTCATACAAAATGCATTGACCGAATTCAACGAGCTCAGAAGCTTTTTGTTGGCCAGCCAGTCTCATTTTCTTACTCTTTGTGTTTGGAACGCACGTAATGTAGTTCAAAGATAAAAGTTCAAACTACAGAAAGCAGAGTAACATAAAAACATTTATAGCAGCATCACTACTCGCTACCCGCATTTAAGTTCAAGTCTATGGCGGTCGTATGGAAATGGCTTTAAAAGGTTACCTGATTTTGATTTAAGTTCCTTCTGGTTTAAGGAGCTAAAAAGCAAAAATTATGGGTAGATGATGAGATGACTATGAAGTATGAATCTTCTTCTATGATAAGAATCATATTAGCACTGTATTGCATGATGACTGATGACCATTATGGATTTTGCCTTCAGATTAGGACCATGGAACTCTAATCACTTTTACAGCAAAATCAAACCATAATGTAAAACCAGAAATATTATTGGACCTTGATCTGATAATAGCAATAATTTTAAAAGGTTAAAGAGAACGCTCAAATCAATCCCATACGATTCATTCGAAATTTTGAATTTACATATGTCCGCATGTGTTAACCTATTGCCTTGAATAGAAATGGAAGCAAATAATTCCATCATCTTTTCTTTGCTCTCTGAGAAATATTATCAATTTTTACTTTTACACAATCCTCGGAAGACGCCAAGAAATGCAAACAATACCACAAATGATAATCAAAAAAATGTTAATACATCATCCCATCACGCGTCGAATAATGGTTGAAATTAAAATTATGTTTTGTGAGAGACAGAGCTTAGGTGAGTTATCTAAAAACATGGAATTGGGCAAAGTCCATTCGTCTTTTGAATCGTCCGTTGTTTCCTTTGGATTTTACGAATCATTACAAAGTTAAATCATGTAATATTATGCATTTAACATTATGTAGATTAATGGGGATGTTCCAGAAGTCATAATCTTACTATGCAGTCTATTGTTTGTTCATTAAATGATGCTCCTCTTTTCATGTCAATGTGAAACTGGGAATCAAATGGTTGGGGTATCATTAGACATCAAATATACTTTGTCAGATTTTTAATATTTAAATGATATTTACTAGGTATTTACAAAACAGCAGCATTTTAAACTGTACACAACGTACTTACGCTTTAATAAAAAAGAAAAGTGACACAATAGTGTACTTTTCCATCAAAGTATAACTGACTTGCTTTCACTCAAAAAAATATTAGCTCAATAGCAAGGACAGTGATCTTAAAAAGAAACGCGTAACTCTGGAAAGTTCTTTTGGGAAGACGTGACACTTTTTGTGTAAGAAGTTGGAAATATGGAAGTTATTATGATATCATGAATGACTAACTGATAATATTTTATTGGTTTTTTAAAATTGATATGATGCACATGTATAGATAAGGCTTTGTACAAAAATCTAAAGGTGAAGGAGAGTGAGTACTAGTTCAATTAAAATAAGCAGTAATGTGTGAATTGATTTTGGCTATGGAATTCTAGGGAGTTACTACACCCTCGTCACCCTCCCACTTTTACCTATCATAGACTATTTTATCTCTTCCCCACCCAGACACAAGATAAATCAACTATTGATGTATATACCTACATTCAATTTGAACATCAGCACCCTCACCAACATTCCTGTTATACATATTCAGCCGGATCCAACTCAAAGAATGCATATAGCGTTCTTTATTGCAATTTTTAATGAATGAACCTTAAACAACTTTAATGTGTAATTATCTAATAATACATTATAAGATCAAAGGTAGAAACTGGGCCCATCTTAGACTACCTTGAACTTTTAAACAGAAATGTTGCGTGCAAAAGTCGCGAATGCATATAATTTATTTGTTTTGACAAAACATTTATATCCAGGTTATAAAGTTCCAAATTCCAAAAGTCTAAAACATTGCTCACTCTTGAGGAAGTAGAATGCGTAAAGGTAATAGTCCAATTTTCTCTGACTTACTAATCCCGAAAGAATAAATGTGTATTTAATACTTATTTACACCTTTTAATGTCATATCCATGTATAAGGGATCAATGATCAAATATCAGAGTAGATATGAATAGGTGTGCTATAAGAAGATTCCAGAGCACAGTTCAAGAAAACAAGCTCATATACGCATGTTTGCAGCCTTGGAATAGAGTACAAGTATATAGTATTGCTCATTTGGTTGATCCTTATACCATACTGGCTATAACGTTTCCAAAATTAGAAGTTGTTTTCATAGGCGAAAAATAGTCGTATGGCCTGATCTTGAGTTAGATTTGGCGTTTATTTTCTTGTACATAGTAGCAATCGTTATCGCACACATTCTGTAAGTTTATGCACCATCATCAATTACTTTTTGATAAGAATAAATTTACTGAATCAGTGACACAAGTATAACTTAATGTGCTGAATATGCTATGAAAGGTCATTATTTTACAGCGGTTACATAATGCATGTTTCATATAATATGCCTTCTTACATCTTGTAAATACATCTTGTATATTCTTTAAAATCCACTCGAGTTTTAAGCTCTAAGCTAAAACAAATGCGAGATGCAATACTAACTAATTTACGCCCACGATGTATTGAATATATACTGTGGATAGGTTAAAAATATAATATAATGATGAATTACAGTAATTGAATTGTAATTACATACTATAGTTGGTATGAATCGTAGAGGAAAAAAGTGCATGAGAAACCTTTCCATCATGTCTTAACATATAATAAAATAGGAATTTTATTAACACAATGATTGGAAACCGACGAATCAAACAAATGTAATATGATTTTCTTTGAATTTAAGTACACAGTGATTTCTCACAAGTCTGACAAAGTGTCAAATCAATAATTGAAACTCAATTAGCACCGGTATTGGCATTATCTATATTACATGCATATAAAAGGCCATAATTCATTAATAGTAAGTAAAACGTCTACGAACAATTATGCTAACGTGATATTAATGCTAATAATGAGGTTTAAGAGGAATATTTTAGTATAATGCAAAGTTTTGCATGCATGCAATTTTTGTTGTTCCATTCCTTCAGTGTCCAAAAGGTTGTGCTCCTTGCAACATTAATTTGAAAAAAAAGTTAGTAGAAACAATAATTATTGCTTTCAATTTCAACAACTCTGCCCAACATCCGTGCATTGTCCTTCCTTTACCACCCAAGACTGCACAATATCAGCAGGACTTAGTGGTCTAGGACAGGCTTTGGGTCCAGACAGGTCATTATAAGGATTGTTATCCCAGTTTCCACATAATCCACAATTGACACCTCTAAACATTGAGCCCAAATCAACAGTGATGAAAGAGCCAGTGTACCGGACAGTGATATGCGGAGTGACGAACGTTACGTAAACTTCATCCTTCCGTGTGTATATTCTATAGGTATTCCAAAAGACGTGCTGAATAAGTAATGCTGTAAAATACTGTTATAAAGTTATTGTAAGATTAAATTATTTTGAACATTACAAAAATTTGTCTGCTTTTCCGAATTCTTCAAAATTTCTGAATGTTTTCAATGACCCATCAATTACAACAGTTGTTGGGTTTTGTAATTCGATCCGTGTATCTTGAACTTGTATGATAACAGCCTATAATGATTTTTTAAATAATAAGTTTCATTTAATTTTTTCCTTACACTTATTTACTCATTGTTTCATTCATTTTATTAAGATAACATACAAGCTGTTGATTGGGCATTTGTCTTGCTAGGATGGCATACTGTGATCTTTTGCTGCAATCTCCACTGACAAGCACGCTGCATTCTGCGCTTAACGATATTGGATACATGAAACTATCCAAGGTTAAAACAGCTCCGGGTGAAATCGAGCATGATCCTAATGCAATGACATCCACTTTGTAACAAGACATTTAAGCTCATTCATTGCGAAGTTAAAAAGACAAAATCGTCTATTGATTTCCTTACCAGATAAGCCCACAAGCCTTTGAATTTGCTGTAATGGTGAAACCCTTGCTGGGAAAGGATCGGGCACCAAAAACGACGGAAGCAAACTTAAATCAACGTTATGAAAGTGTCTCTCTTCTCCATCATTTCTGGAGTAGTGAACATTCATTTTTGGTGCATTTCTTCGCAAATCAAGGTTGACCTCTACATCTCCAGTTGTGTAAAGTGCTGCATCAGCGGATGAACGATGACCATGCTGGCCGTGAGTATGCGTGTGGTCTGAAGCATCAGTTTCTGACGAGTCAACAAGGTAGGGGGACAAGTAGCTTGCACTCAGATGAGCCAACACAGCCAAGCGTCTTCCTGTATCCTTTGCGACCTTTAATAACGTCATTTTTTTAAAGAGTTATTTTTGAAAAACAAGAAATCACGGAATTTGCATCATGGCTATGAGATTTATGTTGCCAGATAATATTTGCTTGCGCATTTTTCTTGGAATGCAAATTAAAAACAGCACAACAACCGAGCTGAACTATTTTCTTTTCAATACCATTGATTTTCATCAATGCAAAGTCGTAATGTAACCTCATGACATCTTAATGGCTTCTACGAAATTAGAAATGACTAAACCGAGTTCATTGCCTATTTTCAGCATACAAGTTAATTATGTAATTAATTTCGAGCACAAAATTCTCAATAATTCCTAACCTTATAGCACAGAGATAGATTTGCAGATCGAAGCCTGGTTTGTTCCATCATGACCAATTCGCAAGCTCTTGTTGGAGGTATGAAGTTCCCAGGCCACAAATTACTCGCCTTGTCAGCCTGGCATTGGTTATATGGCCATAATGCTGCGCCTTCTGCTTCTGCGTCCTGCTCCTCGGATCTTTGTGCATCCCCAGTAAATGTAACTTCAGCATGATTATTCAAACATGGCAAATCTTGAACCGAAGATTGGCGATTAGGTTCCCCTGCAGGAAACTTTCCAATTTTTAATCCAATCGTTTGATTCATTGTTGGTTCACTTTGCCCCGTAAAAGCTAAAGGATCGTCCCAACTGGTGCGGAGACGGTTATCGATATCCAAACAGACCATACCACTTTGACCAGATGGGGCATTGATTACCGCAGCTTTAATATTGATTTGCTGATTCTTATTTTCATTTTGCCTCGTGTCTTTGAGAATAGCGTAAAGATCCAATTTGGTTTCAGATGCTTCCTCACCCTCATGACTGAGTACCAACGTAGATAAAACTTCGACCTTTGGAGGAGATTTTCCAGATTTCTTGCTGATTGTGCCAGACACCTATAAATAAGGTCAATTACAAGTAGTCCATAATTAGACTCTCTGAACAAATTATTGGAACACTTCCAATCAACAATGAATTCAACATGCCTTGCTAGTGCGAGTAGCTGCGGCTGAATCTTGAGCAAAAATTGCTTTCAGGCCACAGGTTTCTCCTTGAGGCGACACAAAAAGTGTTTCCAACGCATGATCCAATCCCAACTTTACTCTTGCTAATGTGCTGCCAAAGTGGCTAGATTATGTTGATTGAATTCGATATAAAATTCATATTATCATGAACATACTCTTTTTTACTAATTTTGAATATCATGTAAATACTCAAACTTACCCTGTATTTTTTCCTACATCACTAAAAAATAAACGCAATCGCTTCAAGAGAGCAGCTTTGGAATGGTCTCTTTCACAGTCAATGTATTTTACTTGAGCAGTAACACCACGAAGAAGTTTTGGAGATGGCAGTGAAAGCACTCGCTGGAAGGAAAAGTACAAAAAGTTGTTATATGCAGAGAAAATGTGGCAATGGTTTTAATTTTGTGGAGATGTACTTCTTGACGGAAGGACTCTCCTTTTGTGACCATTTTCCTTGAAGGACACGTTGGGCACGATTCCTTCAGTTTTGCTTCCGCCTCCTCATCTGCTATACCATTGGGAATATCGCCCCTAAGTGACACCTCAGACGTTGCGTGAACCATTGCAGCCAAAGGACTTTCACCTGGTTAAATGGAATTTCAATCGCATGTAATCATCAATTTTGTAAGTTAACCTATTGTGTCTCACATTAATCATACATAATCGTTTACGCACTTCTCGGTACAAAGAGTGTGAACTGCAGCGCGTCTGGTCGATTCCTTGTTGTACTAACTGATGAGCTATGCATCGGAACTCGAATGCGTAAAGTTCGGTACTTGCTGACGCTCAACATGGTGTTCACAGCGGGTATGTGGTTGGTGATGCCAGTGGTTGCAAACATATTTAGCCTAATGTTAATTAAAAAATATTTAAGTCTTTTGCTACTTCTGAGTCACAAGATTTTCAAGAATCAAAATATGTAGATTTGTCCTTACTGAGCTAAGATATCTTCTTCTGTTTTTGTGGATCCCCCTGCGCTTGACGTTTTGGTGACATTGGTAGTGAATGCGGTTAAAGTTGCAAGATTAGCAAATATTGAGACTGGTGTTCCTATTTCCAAAGGTTGCTGATATCGAATGCCCCCCGTGAGCGCAGGGTGTTGGAGGCTGATTGCAGTACCAGCCGCAAATTTTTTCCGTGCGTCTTGAATACTCGTAATGACTGCAAGGAACACAGCAGAAGATTTTAGGTTTTTCCTTTCTAGAATAATGGTATTAGATTTTCCTTTATTGAGGCATAATAAAATATTAGGAGAAAATCTTACTGCTGCGTAGCCGTGTTCCGATAGTTGTTTCATCTACGGCTATATACTGAACAACCTTTCCACTATTGACAATGACAAGTTCAATGCGCAGTGGTTTCTGACGTTTCTGCTCAATATCTATTTTGGAGAGAATTTCAATGACTTTTTCTACGTTTCCTTCACTTATGTCCGGGATATATTCTTCCATTGCCTTCTCTATGCCTTGTAATCTCAAATATAGCTGGAAAAAGATCCAAGAAATGTTTAGAGACTTATAATCTTATATAGGCATTTTATAGATACTTAGAATTGCGAATTACAAAAATTATAATGCAGGCTTACTCCAAAGAAAGAGTTTGAGAATCCACCAATATAGCTATTTACTCCAACGTATATTGACAATGGAATGACGGAACTTCCGGGTTTTTGTAATGTAATATATGTCATCCGTCCAAAGCCATTGTCTTTATCGTAATAGTCCAAAGCATATGAGGCAGTTTTTAAGGGATCTATTTGGCCTGGAGGGAGATACTTCAACACTGTCCTAGCGTAAGAACCACTGTAAATCATAAATATTTTAAAATTTCTAAACCCCATTTGCACAACGACTTAGCTTATGGTGAAAGTTTATATTTACATTACTTACACTGGATTGCAAGGGTATTCAGTTTTAGACATCAGTGTCAAGGTAGACCTGACCATATTCATAGTTTGAGGACACGTTTCCGACCACATGAAATAAGCAATCTCGTGTAATACTCGAGCATCCGGGCGAGATCCCATAAGAAAGCCAAAGACGGAAGTTCTTGTTTCACATGTTTCAGAGCGATTGAAAAAAACTGGAAGCAATGAGGTCATAACACGATCCCTCTGTTCGAGAATCAAAGGTCGAAGAGACCAAATCGATTGTATCCGTACTACATTTTCATATTGCGAATGAAGGCCTTGAGCAATTTCAAAGGGCTTCTCAAGTGCACGTCCAAGTCCCAAGTTTCCCAACCCCAAAACGCCCACAACTTGCTCTGCAAAGTTTTGCGAACTCGCAAGCTTCCCTTCAAAATAGTTTATGTATTTTTCCAAAAGCCCAGAGCTCGTACAGAGATTCTTTGCGCAACTGCGTGATACCAGGGTGGCCATTGAAAGTTCAATCATGGTTTTAAAACGAGCATCGAGGCTTTCCTTGTTAACTAACTCAAAAATAGACTGAAACGTGGGTTTCATGAAGTAAAATAGTCAAACAAATTATACTAAAAATTGTTCAAATATTTTGCGCTGAATTGCTTACATCAAGTTCATTTGCAAGGGCTTCGGATGGATGTCTGATTGCAACAGGAAAGGAGCTGATCAATCTTATTATAATAGCTACATCATCAGTTGATTTTAAAATGTCACGAATGACTAAGCTAGCCGGGGGAGTTCCGGAATTAGATAAACCGTCTAAAAAGAGTTGGCTATAAACGAGAAAGTAATTTAATCTTTATGACTGGAAGGTTTAATCAATTAAAAGTTAAGTTATTCTCCGAGAACATCACTTACTACTCTATACTCTCCTGCTCACTGTTAGAAGCTCTAGAAGAAAAATGATCGTTGCATCTTTTTAAATGGTCATAGTCAAGTGAAGATATTAGCGGCACGATTGCTGTTGGGGTTTGTTTGTGAAATTCCTTTAAATCATCTAATACTTCAACGGTAAGCAGCGACTTTGCTATTTCCGCAATGGTATTATGACACTGTTAAAATGAGTAACAACAATTATTTACAACATCTTTTTAAGAAAAGGTCACACTTTCACTTCCTCATATGCTTTCTCCTTACTTTCTCCATTATCTTTTCTGTTGTTTCATCATCAAGCTCATGCGAGGTTTGGTGAAAATACATAGGTTCTACTCCTTTGAGATCACTAATGTCTTCTTCAGGGTCCGTATAATCGCTTTGCTCAAACACGTATGTGAGATCTTCGTGTTCTATGGAGTTTTCAGGAGGCAATATTGGAGTGGCTATGGGGTCCACGTTCTCCAACGCAAGAGTCATGCTAAATTCATAATAGTTAAAAAAAGGATCATGATTAATATCGTTTGCATAGTTGATGCAAGAAAATTAGAACAGTGGGGAGGAAGAGTTTCACAAATTACGTTATTTTGGAAATCTTTCACTCACTTGTACCAACTGTACAAGAAGGGGCCATTTTGCGTAAACGGCCAGTAGAGAATAGAGGATAACACGGTTAACTTTTGGATTGTCACTTTGGCATCTTGAACAGATAGATCGTAAATTGCATATGATGTCGAGTTCATGATATCCTATATGGATGAAAAAATTAAATTAGATGTCACTGCAAAAAATGTCAATTTCCAGCAGTGCAAATCGTGACAAAGAGTTCATTTACTCTAGTTTTATCATCATGACAAGGGTAGTACGTCCTTGATTCGTGACGAATTCTTGTGGGTACATCCGGACAATCCCTAAAAGGAGATCAGAGTCTTAACTGTAATTATACATTTTTTTTCAAATTCATGCAAAAATGGACATTTGGATTTGATTGCTGTTCTTACGCATGATTCCTAAATTTGCTAACACGGGCTAAGCCCATTCCAGTTGCAGACACTGGCATCACTTCATACATAGTTGGACACACTCCCATGGTCGTAGACTTGAAAAGACGTTTTAGCAGGTTACACAAGAGCCCGAAGATTATAAATTATATTATATGATGTTTAACAAATAAGTGGTAAGTTATTAGCTACCTCTTCATCTTTAAAGAACATCAACTTTTGGGGAGTAACTCTTTGCATGTTCACCTGAAGGTAAGTTGCCAAACCTCTCTTCATGTTTGAAGCCCATTCCGGTTCTTGATCGTTCATTAAAATTGCTTTGAACTAGGAAATATAAAAACATGCATCTAAAGGTGATATGCTATCTTCCAAAGGCATAATTGCAATTATTTCTTACTACTACCTTTCCATTTTCTAACGTTATCTGAAACGGTAATGATAGTGAGTTGAGATCTTCAGATTTTATATAGTCAAAAGTTGGGACTGGAAAGTAACCCCACTGCCCGTTGTACAGACCAATCGCAATATCTTCCATCTAAATGTGTGAAAACATTCAAATAAACATTTAACTCAGTTCGTTTATCCTAGCACTGGTGGTGTGAGATTCATTAGCGCTGTCACATTCAAAATACCTTGACGGTTATGATACTGGCAGAGGTACCTTGAACCCTCAAAACTCCCTTCAATCTATAGCTAGCAGCATGTGATATCGGCTCCTCTGTCCCTGTCGTAATTAAAACTTCATAGTTGAATTTATACTCATTTCCGGTTGAGAACAATTGGAGCGTAGCAGTGTCCCTTTTATCGATTATTCTTGGTGAGCATGGTTGAAGCATCAAACCTGGAATTATTCGTGAAAGACATTATTTGAACCATTTAAGAGGACGCATAAATGTCATTGTGACTGTGGCATTGTCAATCACGTCCATCTTTGTTTCTGTTCGCATCTTATATGATTGCAAATTTATGATGACATTACCTATTGCCACAGAAAGTACGAGGGTTAATCCTCTCAGATCCATGGTCATCTACCGTTATGCACCATGAACACAATGCAGGTTGAAGTGCTTACGCAAAACTGAACACAATACACGATTCCAAATGTAGTGAACAAATTGGTGAAAGCAAATATCCGAATTTACTTTGTCAATAATATTTCAGCCCGAAATGTACCAATCAAAATTGCACAGTACAAGCAAGAATTGCATAGTCAGTTATTTTCAAGACCAAATCAAGCAGCCAGTTTGTCTCTATCCGAAATGATCAATTTAGTTTGCTTAATTTGTGTTGCAATATTATGTATTCGAATGTAACATGATTAATAAATATTATGGACTGGTATAAATCATAAAGATCTTCAAGCATTCCATTTAGGTAACAAAGAATGTTTATGTGTTCACTTGTGACTTGAACTAGGCATTAATAAATTATTTGTTGACCATTGACCTTCAAACAGTATAATCGTCTTTGATGTATTTATTTTCATAGATTACATAGAAATCGAAATCAACTTTCGTAAAGAAGATATTGGTTCAAATCTTGAACTTCAAGACCAAATCTTATGAGTGATTGCCTTGTGTCCTCATCTCAAATATTCTTAAAGCATATAACTTTGTGCATTTGCTCAGTTTGTGATGCGCTGGTATAAGCCATTCTTCTCCAGATATTACTGACGAGACTGACGATTATTAGGGTGCATTACATCATGATTTAGAACATTGATGAGCAACTTCTATATTTGCCGTCGTGACGTGAGCCACATTATTTGAAAAGCAGAATTTACATCAAACATTGACACATTATCAAAAGTACATACATTTTGATGCTTCATCTTCCAGTACATTTCAATTCAATAGTAGATTATTCGAAAATGACTCAACTTACAGATTTTTGAAAAATGCAAACTTATGCAAATATTAAGAGCGCCCATCATGCACCCATATCACAGACAATGGCGAAAAGTCGTTCACCGTAATCCTGTACTGCCCTTTCTAAAATAAAAATGATTGTATGCTGTGGGTGAGATTAAGCTGCGTTACTTCATGAAAATTAATAATACAAGGTTGAACCTACAGATCGTAATATCTCGAAATATGTATCACAAAATGAAAATATCGCAACATCAAAAATCCAGCAAATATGCTAGAAACTATAGATCGCAAAATTGTGCACAAAAATGCTTTTAAGACTTGTGAAAATGATCAGAACGGATTATTATCAGTGAAGCGGTGTCGGTTCTGCAGAACTACTTTCCCCATTGAGATACATAATTCGGTATAAAATTATTAAAGAAACAGCCATTAATTACACTGCCGTAATTAATACGTACTACAAAGTAAAACATCGGATTGTTTGATCTTCATTGAAATATATAAGCTGTGCAGCCGCCTCCGAGAACTGGGTTTCACTGAATGACCAGAGAACTGCTTTGAGAAACATTGACAGTTAACTTGCACTTTGCATGAACAACAAGGTCACATTTCATGACATTTGAAAGA
>JAQIXX010004849.1:0-15244 GCA_034700605.1 Willowsia nigromaculata
AATGTGACGATTGTTCCCAGCCTTTTAAATTTTCCAGTTGATGAATGGGCAACTACTGCATGGTTTACAAATATTGTTGTTGGTGAAAGCTTATATCATAAGATTTCTACTGAAATACTGAAAACCCGTGGGTTCGTGTATGTCAGTAAGGAGGACTTAGGTAGAACAGGCATGGCATGTGTAAAGGCTGAAGATATGTCCCATTTTGATTACAATTTGGTAACAGTTTTGAGACCTTCGGTTTGGATACTTCTATTTTCAACAGTTTTGGTGTATAGTTTTGTTTGCAAAAATTTATTCAAAGGGCTGGATATTTTATGGCCACTGATAGGACAGGCTTCTAATTTTTCCCACTTAAAAGTACCATTTGGTGTCATCACAATGGGAATACTTTTCTTGTCAAATTGTCACCAAAGCTATGTGTCATCCGATTTGGTGGCGTTGAATGAATTTCCACCTTTGTCAAAATTCATGGAAGAGGGATACGGCATTGCCGTCCAAGATTATTTTGGGTTTGCGCTACCATTTTTTGAAATTGTGCCGACTTCAGATGCAAGAGAAGCAACAAAAATAAATTATGGAGGGCGAGGAATCATGGAAGTATACAAGCCTGTTGTGGAATTTGACGATATTGAGGAAAAAGGCTTGTCAAAAATGCTGGAGGAAGCGACAACAAAAAAGTTGATATACTCCACTTTCTCACATCCTGTGTTTGCTGGAATGTATGATATTATGGGGAATCTCGTATGGTCTGTTCAAGATAAGTACTTGTGTAAAGGATTCGACACGAATGATAATCAACCATACATGTTTAGGATGAGTGTAAGGATATCTGGATATATGTCACGTTCCATATATATTTTATTTTCACGTTGGGAAGAAATGGGATTTTTTCATAAGCCCATTGCATTAAAGGGAATTGTTAGATTGAAATATATTCGGGAACATGTTGAAATGAAGGAACTTGGATCATTGAAGATAGAAAAGCTTACAATGTGGTCTGTTCCAGGAGTGACCGGAATGGCTTTATTTTGTTTGGGAACATTACTTGGGGGCATTCACTTTGCACAATTTTGCTCACCTTATATTAGGACGATTTTAAAGATTTGGTATGGATTCAAGCTATTTGGTAAACGAAATAAAGTTATATTAATTAAGAATTCCTAAACAATTAGGTTTTAAAAAATAAGCATAGATTATGTAGACTATTATAAACTAAGCATATCTTGTCGTACCCTAGCTCATGATGCTATATTGAGATTAGTTTGTGGTATTGTTGGTACATTTAATAATTGAATTGATTCTGTATTAAGAACAAATACGTGGTGCATACTTTAGTTTAAACGAAAAGGGATTAAATTGGTTGGATGAAAACCTATTTGTCTGATGGATTGTTCGTCTATGCAAAAAATATGGAGCTACCCTACCATACATAAGCTTAAAATATTAGTTTTCAAGCAATGCAACTTTGCTCATACCGTATTCACTCCTTGCTATTGAGAATCCATAGAGCACAGAAAACCAAACATTAATTTTATATAAAGTTAATATTCTTATTACTAATCACTAAACAACCTTGCCACTGTTAATATTTCACCAGTATTTTTGTCATTGTAATTTTAAGAGTTTCATTAGTGAGCCAATTTGCAAATATTTTTCAAATGCCTTTATCAATTTCATATTCATTTTCATATGCATTTTTCCTTACACTGCTACTTGGTTTTACGGACTGTTTCTTCAGCTGTCCAAACTTTTTTGCAAATTTTATTTTAAAAATTACACAATTTCACGTCAATTTACAAACCAAACTAGCGCAATTTAAAATATCTTCGTGCTTATTTGGTAAATTTACCGTTTCCTAGTTGTGACGTAAGTATCAGAGTACGGTAATTTTTCATACTTTGTGTACACCCCCAAATCATATAGAGACATTGACAAACGTTTTGTTTGATCAATAAATTTCATAATGAGTAAAAAAAATATTTACTGTGATAGATTCGTGATACATGCAATGTAATTATGTTTTCCTTTATGACTTTGGCCTAGGAAAGACCAAATTATTAGGTAAGATGGATGTATGATGATATTGATGAATGGAAGTGTAATACTTTTGGATTGAACTACTTTAACAATTGAAAAATTGAAGAAAATGGTTCATTTACATATGAAGATATTTTATCCAATCGCCTGATGTACGAAATAATAGCAAAGTTGCATTATATAACAATTTTAAAATAAAAGTTGCAAACAAGCTTTTTACTCGTGAAGACTTTTAAGAGGCAATATGATACTAATTGTAAATTATTTAAGTGTATTAGCACCTTACTTCTTTTTCAATATTATTTGTAATTACCTATAAAAGAAGGAGACTCGCTGTTGTATTCAAGTTGTTGTCAAGCAATACTAAAGGCATGCACTCATCGTAGTAGTTACCGTGACCAATTTGAATTTTTAAATGTTGCAAGGAGTTTAGGTACCTTTTCTTAGATCTTCCCTTCACAAGCCATTCAACAGAACGTATGTCCTGAAGACATCGTTCAGACCTTTGGTACAAGTTTCCTTTAAAAACCCCTTCTGCTTCAATTACTATCATTATTGTGTCAAACAGCCATAAGGTAAACATACAAATCTGACTTATATGCAGACTTTCGTGTAAACCTAAAAGACAATACAAGGTCATGATAAAGGCAAACGATGACAGCACAGTAGACGCAATTACTATTACATTTCGATGAAATGAATTGTAAACCGAAACCAAAACCTGTATTTCTCGCCATAACTGTGTTGCCCCTTCAATGGATTCAATTTGTCGGGAGTATATTTTCTCTTTGAAAAGAGAACTATAGGATTGATAGCAGTAGCAAGGTGATCCCCCATAAAATGTGTAAAGAAGTATGCAGTTCCCAAATAAAAACATGAAAACCCAGGATGCAAGCAATGATCCAGATAATGTGATGAAAATGTTGTCAAAGCTCAAGACGCGGTTATCTGAGACGACACATTCTTTCATAAACATGGAGCCAATATTAAGCGGTAAACACGGTTTAAAGAGAAGAAAGATAAATGTTAAGGATGTCACGGTCGGCAATGTTTGTATGCAAAGTAGGATTTCAAATTTAAATCTGTGATTGTTGCGGCCTTCCGGTGGCAACCATTTTGTACCTAGTAATTAAAAAGATGATTAGTAGTGCGAGGCTCAGGTCACATGTCATATTTTGATAAGAAAACAACTTATTTTAAAATTGGATGTGTAATAAATGTTTTATTGTCTACCGTTATGTTGGGTCTCAAATGTGATATGTGAATTGTACAAATTTGCCAGCTCTTTTCGATGTCTGTAGATTTCTACCAAAATTGGAACCCGGAGTGTCATATTCACTATGTAGAATAAGGCCAAAACTAAATCGGAAACGTCCAATTGTTCATATTGAGCCAAAAATGAGTACCAAGCTACAAATAAAAATGTGACAGATGCTATTATTTTGAACAGAAATTGTTTTGCTTGAGTCTCATTCACCACAATTGTATTGAAGTTTTGTGCTGGCTCGTGGACAACTGTTGTGAGTTTGTCAAATATTTTTAACTTCCAAAGAAAAAACTTAGTTAAGCCAAGAGCTTGGTACATATTGAAGGAAATGTTAAGTTTGAATATTTTCTGTTTCAAATGTGAGCAAACTGGTTGCCTTCCTTAAGAAAATGCTAGTTTCTTTGAAAATTGTGAACTTTAGTCTTGGCAAAACGACAGTGTTTTCACATATAGTGCTCAAATGTTAGTGAATTTAGTTGAAGGTCGTATTTCAAGTTTACACGATAAAACGGCATACATTTTAGAGTATCTTTGGCGTGTTTGAAGGTAAGTGTAAGGTTGATCACAAATTTGAACATCTGCATGGAAATGTATCGAGATGAAACTTTAATGGGTGTGAATAAAGAATGCTATATGGGAACATAGAAAATCCCATGTAAAATAGAAAAGAAGTATCATCTCTGAAAACATTTTGAAGAAAGATTACACGCTATATTTAATAAAACATTTGGATTAAAAGCTTTAGAGTGTTAGGTATCATTCTTTGTGTTCTATCAACTTGAAAGACTGAATTAATGAAATTTGCAATCAAGCAGGTTGTCTGGTTTTGGCCATCTCAAACCAAATGGAGGGGGAAAACAAGCAATACATGCAACTTAATAATGTCTCTTAAGCTATTTATAAATTTTTCTACCAGACAACATGAGATGTCTTACTAGTTTACAACGGACATGGAAATTCATACAGAGGACGGGAGCGATGCTCCCAGGGTTTTTTTTCGTGACTAGGGATTAGGTATTGACCAGGGACCCGTTTTTTTTGCTCATCAGGGATCAGTCACCCGTTTTGGGAGCATTGCACTCGAAAATTTTCGGCGGAGCCGTTTTTTTGCTCATCAGGGTTTTTTGAAGGAAAATCAGTGATTTTCGCCGAAATTTTAGCAAATTTCAGGGCTGTGGTTTAGTCTCACCAGGGATTTGTTTAGGGTGATCAGGGATTTCGTTTTGGATCAGGGAAGGGTTTCACCAGGGATTTTTCAGGTTGACCTGGGATGGCAAACTTCGTGCTCCCGAGCCATTTGTAAGAATTTCCATGTCCGCTTTTTACGCTCTATGTACTATTTAATTCTCTAAAACGCATACGAAACGATGAACTATTGCACCTACACCTTTGTGAGTATCCTTATGGGCCTAAAAATATTTTATGCCTTCTAAGTAGCTCTTCGGTCTTATTATTAGTAATGCTAGTGTGGACATTATGCATGATCCATTCATTTGAAAATGTCGTTTTCAATTTTGTAGTCTTATTGAACTCTTGGTAATAGAGTAGGGAAAACATATGAATAAGCTTAAACTTTGAGCTTTCTATTTGAAAATTCTGAAAATATGATACAGTCGTACAGTTTACGAAATAAGCTTTTAGGAATTTGGCTGTCTTGCTACAAATTGTTCGTCAACCTGTTGCTGTTGACTTCCTGTATCTCCTATTTTTTTTCAGTTTGCCTACATTCTTTTCTGATATTCTCAATTTTATCAATAGAAATTAGACACAATACTTGTAAAAATAATACATGAGTAGGTGTGGGGGGGGGGGGTGGTTTGTCAGTTAAGCATTGGAGGATAGGGATTAACATGGGGAGGATAGGCGATGCCTAGATTTTGATGTTGATGATGATGATGACGAGTGAACTAAGAATCATTAAGCATGGGAGGGTATACCCTTAACATGGGAAGGTATGTCCGCATGACGATGATGATGATGATGATTACGGGTAGACTAAAAATCACACCATCATTGAAGGTATGAAGGACTGAGCAAAGTTGCAAATAATCGTAATCCGATTTATTTACAACTTTGCTTTCGCATTTTATCTCGAATGTGAGAGTGTAGCAATAATACTTGTATGCTGTATATATCTTGTATGAAAATAAAAACATTTGCCAAGAAACATTTTTACGTTTAAATAAAATTATTGTCTTTATTTATCATTAATATTCATCCCATTTTGTCACCGTTGGTGCAATTACATTCACATGTTCATTAATTACATTCATCATTGGAACCGAAAACAATTTTTTTTGGATATCATCCCGATTTCTAAGTACATTAATAACTTTGTTAGTAAATTCAGATCTTTTAAATCTAGCATCGTTCAGTTGTTTAACAACTTCCACATAATTAGATCCTGCAACAGGTCTTCTATTCATGACGAGCAATCCATTTACAGTGCCTGTTATCCCAATGGTATTAAGATATCGCGCAATTTTCATCATGCCCTCCTTTTCAAAGTCAGTTATCGCATAATACGCTGCCCTTGTCTGTTTCACTAATTTGGGTGTTGTTGGTTGAATATCACTCTTACGTTTTTTGGACTCTAGAGAGTTTACTGAAGATGGCATCATCATCACTTGTTCATCAGTTTCTGTTGCCATGTCAGTCATTGTAGGAATTGTGTCATCACTTGTATACTGAACCTCTGCATCTTTTACAGTTTTGATTGATGGCGTGTCCGTCATTGTAGGAATCGTGTCAGCACTTGTATGCTGGACCTCTGCATCTTTTACATATTTAACTGTTGGCATTATCCCACTGGATGATTTGATTTCTGCTTTCCGTAATTCATTGTTCTCCACTCTCCTCATGACTTGTGCATACTTGAATTTCAAGTCATCAGATAAATCACTTTGCATAAGGCATTCCTCTGGTGTCTTTTCAGCATTGAGCCACTCCTGCCATCTGTTATAGTCTTCTTCGGATATAAGTCTGTACTTTTTCACCATTTTTAAACTAGTTGAAGATGGCGTTGGCAAGAAGTGGAAGCACTGTTGACAGTATTAATGGTAAAAAGGCTCCTCCCTTTTGCGATAAAATCTTTTTTCTTGAGCTCAGCGATTCTTTCCCCAAAGCTACACGTTTGATAGGCTCTTTATGTCTACAAAGTTGGTTTTTTATATGTGTAGGAACAGCAACGTTTTTCTTGACAACGTTTAGTGTAGCTTCACACAAACAATCAATCTCGTCTTTGCTAGCGTTAAGAATAAGAGACTGACGTCGTTTCCTGTCAGAGTCCAGATAATACTCTAAAAACTTTTTGTTCTTGCTCAACCTTTTTGATACCATCCTGGTTTTGATCCTTCACAATATGGATGAAGCGTTTTACTTGTAAGACTGTTAGTAACAAACTGACTACCGCAAGGAAAATACACGATAATATAATTCTCTTCTTTTGTTGAAAAATAAAATGGAAGAGAGAATAAGAAAATTATACACTGGCACCAAAGCTAGTTGTGTTTATTCAAGTAAATCAACGGTTAAAAAATCAAAAGAAGGGAAAAAATATGCAACAAAGGATATCGACAAAGTCTTGAGCACTATTCCTGCTAATGTTTTACATCGACCTTTACGCAAAAAATTCCCACGTCGGTTTGTTAGTGTACCTACAATAAATCATCAGTTTGGAGCTGATTTAATTGAAGTAAAATATCCACGCTCAAACTATAACAACAAATATATACTTGTGGTGATGGACCACTTTTCACGCTCAGCATGGCTAGAAGCACTGAAAACTAAATCAGCAAATGAGGTACTTGCTGCAATAAAAAAGATTTTCAAACGTACAAAACGAACATGTAAGCTATTTACAAGTGATGATGGACGTGAGTTTATTAATACAAAAGTCAAGGATTACTTTGGTAAAATGGGGATTCATCAGTTTACAACTTCATCATCCACCAAATGCTGTATAAATGAAAGATTTAATCGTACATTAGGACAACGCATTGCTCGCTACCTCACCCATGCAAAATCTAAACGTTTTATTCATAAGCTTAAGGACTTTGAGCGTCAGTATAATGCATGCTACCACTCCACAATCAAATGCTCCCCTAATGAAGTGACAGTGGAAAATGTACCAAAAGTATGGCAAAGCATTTATGGTAAAAAGCTTGAAAAATTGAAAAAGTGTGATAAAAACCAAGACCTGCAGGTGGGAGATTTGGTCCTAATTCCAAGAAAAAAGGGCATTTTTGAAAAAGGATACGCCCAAAACTTTGATACAAACATATACATTGTGCATAAAGTAAAAACAACAAGACCTACGACATACATTTTAAAGTCTAGGGATAATAACGTGATTGAGGGGAGCTGGTACAAAAACGAGCTTGTTCAAGTGCCCAATGATGGGATTTTTTGATATTTTAAAAGTATTGTTCCCGACATCGAAAAAAGGATTAACTGTGTGCTCAAATAATAGGGTATTATTTTATAAAAAGAGTACCCGTACTACGTGCAAACGTGTCCTCGTAAAGAAAAGAAAGACAAGGAAAAGCAGACTACCCTTCTATGCAATTCATTTACGAACACAGTCATGCCCTTCTGTTATGAATTCAGTATAAAAGCTGAGTGCAAAAGCCAACAAAATCATCATTCGCTCTCCTGATATCAACTCTTCATTTCGTGTTGAATAACTTTCAAAAATTTTCAAATATTTCAAAAACCAACTGTCTTTTTCAAGACAAGTAGCCAGTCTTTTCTTTTACCTATTTTGAAAATGGAATCCACTCAAGTTGTTGAATCGACCACTTCCGTCCAACCAAGTACTCCTCAGGTATACGCTAAGGAAACTAAGGTTTTATTGAAGCCAGAAACATGTCCAGAACCTATTAAAAAGTCGTACATTGGTGAGATGGCAGACGTGTCTTCTGCACTCTCTCGCAAACTCGATCGATTGGACATTGCGGATGAAGCTGCGACTACTGTGTGTCGGGTTGAATCGTTCCAAGAGGAAGTAAAAGAATTTGCTCGTTTACGACGTGATAAAGGTAACAGGACTATCCCTGATGACGTTGTGAATCAAGTACGTGGTGAGTTGCTCAAGATTGACCATACCAAGAGGGAGAAAGGCGCCTGTGATTTTTTCTATGTCGTCTACGATACTCGTAACGTCAGATGCAACATAGACCCAAAGGAGTTCAATTCTGATATGAATGAGTCCCTTATACCGCAAGACTTTGGTGTACCCAATGGACCTGCCTATTTTGACCAAGTAAGAGGAGTTCCATTTGTCAAGCTGTGTGACCACAACCCATGTCATCCTTTGGGAAACATCACCTACATGCTTACTAAGGTAGTTAACATGGATGGTTCTCTTGCTCAAGAATCCCATTTGACCAAACATGAGTTGCCATGGGTTCCCCAACGTGGACATCATAGAGACGGTGACGATGTTTGCAAGATTATGATGGAGCACAGTTCTCGTCATTCTGAGTACGAGCTTCCAAGCCGACGGAATGAATTTTACCAAAAGTACCTGTATGCTGCCAGGAAGTCACCTTCTACTCATGTTGGGACTGAAGTATCCATGAATCGCATCCTGAAGCAGTCCGTCTCCCAAATTTTTGATAAGTGGCACTTTGACACTTGCACCTCCAACGAGGAGATTGTCAATGCAATAATTTCAATCTCTCGTTCCATGGATCCCTCATTTGAATTGAGGTGGAATCCGTTGAGGGAGCGACCCGTCGTAGAAAGGTTTCCACTCGTCACTCCAAAGTTTAATGGTACTTATTACCACCCTCTGGACATTTATGGGGCTTGGAGATATAATACCTACCACTTTGGAGTTTTGCCTGCTGCTTTTTACCGATTCCGTGAGAGTGACTTTAACATTATTGAAAGACTCCGTGTCGACATCAACATACAACACGATAAAAGTAAAATTAGGAAAGAGATGAGCAAGTACCTCCTAATCAACAATCATGGAAACTCTGGAATTCATAGGCCAGTGGGGCATGAAGAATCTTTAGTATACAGTAACTGGTACTTGGGCCGCTGGTCAAGCATGTATTATTTTAATGTGCAAGGTGAAAATTTTGACTTCACGGAATATGATATTCCCTACTTTGTAGATGCAATGGTAGATTTGATTTTGCTAGAGCATGACGATCCCCATCCAATAGTTACTGAGGCATCGTATGTTTCTCGATTGATGGATTATTATAGAAGAGCTGGGACTTTCCCAAGTAGGGCTGAATTTGAATGTGAACTTGTAGATTCATTTATTCCAGCTAAAAAATCAAACAAGTTGCTAGTAGGTTCAAAATTATTGTTTGACAATCAACGCCCATCGTTTCAAATTAAGTTGAGTGAAAATAGGGAAAAAGTAACATTTTCTCGTAGTGATGGTGAGGACAAACCAGATATTACTTGTACTGTTAATGTCAAATATCTATTGTCTATATTATTTCGTGTTGCTCGTATTGCCGAGTTTGTAGCAAACGTAAAAACCAGTTGGTTGAGGAATGTAAAGGCAAAATCTATTAGTGAATATATAAAAATACGCTTGCAAAATGGGATTAGTGAATACAATGGATTGATTAGTGAGAATACTGATAGGGAAAGACATGAACGATATGAACGATGGAGTAAACGTATGAAATTGGTGTACGAAAATGCGTTTTATGACGTAAATACTAGTGAAGATGAAAGTGATGATGAAAGCGAAGAAGATCTATGGTAACATATTAACTTTAACTTAAAAATATGCATTTTTGTAAAAAAGTTTTGTGCAAAATGATAATAGTTGAAAAATAAAAGAACACTTTTTATATCAAAATCTATTCTGCGATAACATTTTCATCATTTAAAATACATGTATAACATACCTTGTCATACAAATACAATTCCTTTGCATTTCGTTTACATTTCCTTTGCATTTTGTTTGCATTTAGCTTGCATTTGGTTTGCATTTGGCTTGCATTTTGTGGCATTTTGACTAACTCCAATAAGGAATACATGGAGAAAAAATGTTAGCTTGTACAAGAAATGTACAAGAAATGTACAAGAAATGTACAAGAAATGTACAAGAAATGTACAAGAAATGTACATGAATGTGCAAGAAATGTTAACATTTAAGTTCCATAAAACTTAACATAAGAAATGCGTTTTCTATTGAATTCTTTACACTTTTGTTATTTGATTGATGTGCGTTGAAGACATGATCCCGATCTAACAACCGCAAGCAAAGAGAGATGGTGTATTTTTCTTATCTTTTTCCACACTTTTCACACACTTCCCCTTTTCTCCACTTCCCCCACGGAGGGAGGGGCCGCCGGTTATGCCTATGGCATATATATGCGTAGCATAGGGTATATATGCGAAGCATAGGTATATGCCGTAGGCATAGGTATGCGTAGCATAGGGTATATGCCTATGGCATAGGTATGCGTAGCATAGGACCTACCTTCGGTATAGGTATGCCTCTGGCATAGGGCCCGCCCGCGCCCGCACGCCTCCCGCACACGTCGTAAGAAATATTTAATACAGTCATGGCTTGTTTCAGAAAGAATCGATGAATCCTATTCTATTGAACAGCATAGATGCTACTACAACATGCAGCGGATCATGTGCAATGTGCCAAGACAATGAGGTGCAAAATTTTTGGAAGCTGATATCTATAATAGGGAGCAAACTTTGGTATGCAAGAAGCTCGTACGTAAAATAAATTGTAACAATTTTTCGTCGGACGAGTATGCATGTGTGGAAAAGTATGATGATGAGGGGAAATTGTATCAAAATGAAACCCTTGATGCTCTCAAATTTACGAATTTTTAAGTGATTTATGAAAGACAATCCAGAACATGCTGAATCAATTGTGAAATGAATTGTAAATGAACTCAACAATTTATAGTTTTGAAAACAATAATATGAAATGTATTTATTGAACAAAAACATTTGGTATTTTACATTTTTTTATACAATATTGCGTCTTCAGGAATAATACTACTGCGAATCCTGAAAAGGTCATTTTGATTTTGGTCATAATCAATTAAAACATATCCATATTTTCGTTGCAATGTATCCTCCCATGCTTCATCCATTGATTCATTTTTCTTGTTACCATTCATTTGACGACCAAGCGTCTTTGTTTGAGTGGTATCTCTCACATTTTTTGTTAATACAATATATTTAGAATTCATAGTAAGTGTACGGAGATTGTCGTAAAAAAGGTTTTGCACCAAAAGTAATACACTAATGTTGTTGTGATGGCTCCCTCTGATGAACAAGTTTGCTGCTTTGCCCTGCTTGTCTTTCGCTATTTCTGTCATCAAGTCATCAACTATAACAAGCATGTGCTTGTTGCCTTTATTTTCAAATTTTTCCGGTAGCCCTTCATGAAACTGGATGGAGGGTACCTTTTGTTTAAGTTCTCCGAAAAGCTTGGGCTGCCATTCCGTGTACAGGTACAATACGTCTTGGATAGGTGGGTTGATATATTCAAGCCTATTCTCAATAATACACTTTGTGAGTGTCGATTTTCCTGATTGGGTAGGTCCGGAAATAACCATACAGAAAGGTGCTTGCAGCCTGGGATCAAACTCCATTTGATACGATTAAATGAACGATGTGTAAACGATAGCGTCCAGTGAATTACTAATTATCATTCAACAAAGGTCCTTTGCTATTTATTCTTTGTTTTGGCTGAGGGTCCGTTTGCACACCATTAGTCCTTTGCCCTCTAACTGAACGTTTCTTTTTCATTAACCCCGGCAGTTTTCCTTTCTTTGCTTCGTCTCTTAAAGTTTCAAGCAGAAGGTCTTGATCTACTATAGGTGCAGTAGATGGTGTACCAATGGTGGGTGTATACAACCAGTCGTCTTCCTTGCATTCATTTGTCTTGGTGCAATGTAGATATGTATCGAATATGGAACGTTTGGTGCGCGTACTGTCAATGGTAAGACTTTCGAATGACTTTGTCATATCCTCAACCATGGTCCGTGTGGTCACTTCCTCTTGCCTTTTTTCAGTTTGGGGAGCTTTATCCATTTTTATGAAAAGGGATTTAATGAACAATGTAAGTATTTCAAGGAAAAATGTGGCTTGTGAGCTTATGAAATATAAAGGGTCCATGGAAAATAATCAAGGTATAACTGTATAATCGTAGTAGTTGTTGTCTTTTACAGTGATATGAAAGGAATGAATAGAAATATGCAAGTAAGTACGCAATTTATACAAAAAATGAATCATGCTGATACACAAGTTTTTCGGTTTAAATACAACAAAGTAAATAGTTTTTATTTCATAAAACAGGCAACATATATTTACACCAAAGACTTACAAAATACATATTTTTCTTTAAAAAACGCAATGGTGACGTTAAAACCACATCACTCAAATCAGTGATACAGGCAAGGAAAATGCCCCGTCAATTTACTGATTGCACGCATATAAGTGAAAATTACATTATTTTATTCGATTATACATTGCAGTTGGTATTTGCATAAAGGATTTTGTATTAAATTTTTCAACATATCGCTCCCACACATACTTATCCAACTCTTTGGGAGATTTTCTCTTGTAATTCAAATAAAACGCAGAGAAACTACGCCCTTCGATACGTCGTTGTAAAAATTCAATGACATGATAACCACACATTACAGATTCTATATCTTGTAAGCATATAATTGCTTGATTAACAGCAAAATTATTCCTGACCGCAAAATTATTCCTGACCGCAAAATCATTAAAATATTTGGGGTATTGGTTAATGTCAATACCAAAACTACAATAAAATTCTAGTGGGCTCCCCAGTAATTTTTTAAACAAACCAACCCAATGTCCACCAGCCTGATCTGATGGTTGATTATTTACACAAAATGCTACTGGATAGCAATTTCCAATTTTTACAGTATCAAGATAGTCACAAGGTATAACTCTAATATAAACAGGGTTAGTGGTTGAAGTATTTTTGCGTTTCTTTCCACGGGTAAGACCTTGTCCTGATTGACCAAAAACCTGTCTTGCGACTCCTTTTAAGGCACACTGTGCATTTATTCTCATCCTGTCCTTAACGTATTTTCCTGATATAACATCGTCAGCAATATTTCTAACAGCGAATGCTGCATGTGGTAAGATAAATTCTTTTGCTAGAGGGAAAAGTCCGCGAAACATTAATCCAAAAAATGTAACCAACCCATTTCCATGTTGCCGTCTTATGTTTGGTCTAAACATTAGTAATCCTTCTTTGGCAGATGCACCACCACCAATTTGATACAAACTTGCCATTGTTATTTAATAACGAAAGAAAACGAAACAAGAAAATCGTTTGTTTCTTATAAGCGTATTCTTTGAAAATGTTGTGTTAGCACGAAAGTACCTAGCTCAATTGGTAGGTTCCATCTCGTTTCACTCCTTTTATATACGGGAGTCCTGTCCAAGTTACAATTCCGTAAAGGTGGATGTAACGCTTGCGAATAAACTCATGTGTCGTTTCTGCTCCTTCCTGACCTGTCTACTTAACGATGTGTAACAGAGGAGCTTTTCTGAGAACCCACATATTGATTTTCAATAATATCACAGTAAATATACATACGTTGTTGACCATTACAAAAGTATGGTTTCTACACATCTGTTGATTCCAGCGAATATTTTAGTGTTTAGTTGGTCAATAGTTTCAATAAGTCCTAACACGTTTGGGGAAAAAACCCATGGTATTATTCTTGCAATGCCCGAACGTTCTTCATGAATAGAAACATGTTCGTCTTTGTACTCCACATATCCTACTTAGATTATTCTATACAAACATACCATTAGTTCATCGATGGAGTGTATGTTTTAGTATTTTCAGTTTATTCAGAGTCCTTCATACCTTCAATGATGGTGTGATTCTTAGTCTACCCGTAATCATCATCATCAATTTCATACAGTCATACCTTCAAATGTTAGGGGTATATGTCTCCCATGTTATGGTGATCCGTAGTCCACCCGTCATCATCATCATCATCATCGTCATGCGGACATACCTTCCCATGTTAAGGGTATACCCTCCCTTGCTTAATGATTCTTAGTTCACTCGTCATCATCATCATCAACATCGATTTTTAGGCATTGCCTATCCTCCCCATGTTAATCCCTATCCTCCAATGCTTAAGCGATTTTATTTCCCCCCCCACAACTACTGACATGAATTTGCATTTAAGATACATTAGTAAGACGATTGCACTAACCGCATTTTAAAACTGAGAAATTTGTTAACCACATAATATCGTTTACACAAAGCTCTATAATTCTTCAGCTTCGTCTGAAAATGATGTGATGGCATAAAAACATATACAGCTATCTGAACAAATTCAAATATTTTAATATGAGTCAGAGTTTGTAAAACATTGAAACTAAGTTCTCTCATGAGCAACGCCAATACCCAAAATTTACGTATTGTGCGAGTAATAAAGCACACATCTTTCTAAATATTTTCCAATAAAACATCAACGCTCAAAAATACATTCAAATGGCACTACTAGAAATGTAGGGGTTGAAATGTTATGAAAAACATCAGTTTTGTGAAATCCTTGCAGTGATTTTAGTAAAATTGTCGTGCATCACGTATTACTCGCGTTTTCGACAAGATGTCCTGGTAACGTTTATAAAATCGTGTGGAACTCTGATTTTCAACAAGCAATGCAAACACCCGTTAAGTAAACCAATTGTCGTTTTCATGTACTGCCAAACATGCATGTCTCAATCAAGAAGCGATAAATTGATGAAATATGAACATTACCGAAAAATGCGTCAATTTGCATAAAAGTTTTTATTGCTACAATCTGAATTTATAAGCCAAATGTCCCACTGGTTCACCTCTTAACCAGACATGAATTTGCATTTAAGATACATTAGTAAGACGATTGCACTAACCGCATTTTAAAACTGAGAAATTTGTTAACC
>JAQIXX010004850.1:0-15239 GCA_034700605.1 Willowsia nigromaculata
CGTAGACGCCGGGGCGTCTATTAAAGGGGGGCGCGTAATTCCGAAGAGGCGTCTATTTCAGATTTTACGGTATGTATACGCTAGTGGCAGATACAATAATTCGAATGTGAGTCAACTTGTTTTTAATAAAGCTTTTATAGTTCTCATATTGAATAAAACCGTTTTGAGAAGTCATCTTGGCATTACCTAGCATGATACATCAATATAAAGATATCAATTAGCATTTTCGAGAGAAAAATATAACTATTTCTTAGCACATACGTACAACGGGCATTAAGGATTTTTATTCAGCCTTGCCACACACACACCAATTACTTGCATAAATGCATCGCAATAATAAATATAACTAAATATATGGTCTAGCAAAATAAATTTTAAAATGATTTGGTTCCAGAGATAGCCACGCCTTTCCTAAATACTCCACAAGAGTATTATCTACTAACACGTTTGATCGATTAATTTTTTAGATTTTTGCCTTTTTTAATATTGCACTTACTAAACTGTAATACTCATATTTTTTCTTGCTTGTCCGCTAATAACACACCATAAAAATTCCACTGCTTAGAGTCAGCAAACATGAGTTTAGAAATCGGGTCAAATGTCAATCTTCATACTGTCCCTACCTTAAACTACAATCTTACAAATTTTTTCACAATCCATTTTGATATTACGTACTTTATAATTTGTGCTCCTTTTCGAATTACAAAGTGCAATGATAACACAAGGAAAATGTTTACTTTAAGGAAATTTTGGCCTCAGAAGCTTTTGTGTGCTTGCATAACTCTAACTACCCTTTACTGGGTGTTTAAAAGAGCACAATCCCCACTCCACATTTTAGAACCTCTCCAAAAAACCCAGCAATCCTATTTGAATCTGCCTTAAGAGTAGTTAACGCGTTATCCCTGCTTGTAACAATTAAATTAATGTGGTTTGACGAGAATAAATTTCTAGGCATTTTAAACTTTCTCATGACAAACTTTAACAAAGACAAAGAGGAACAAACTTCTTGGAAACATTGGATACCAGACATTACGAGTCGGCCACTTGTCAATGTAATGTGTCTTCTGTATACGGGAGTCGCCTTGCAAGACACCTTCACTGGAAGAGGGTTTCCATACGAAATTAACTTCAAAAATCAAACCACTGAGGCTTCATTCGACGATTTTCCTACATTTACAGCTAAAACATACTTAGAAAACTCCAAAACTTCTGCGTGGAACGTTCTAAGATGTGTGGTCATGAATGCGGGATGGTTACACAGGTACTTTTGAAATATTTCTATCATAGTTGACGTCTCAAAAACCGTAATGGCACATGAAAATACTTTCCATGGCTCCGTAAAATAGGAGAGTCTTTGGGGCACATGCGGAGGCTCTGCTTTTACTGACAGCCCTTACCCTATGGACCACCGTGAGGCAATTTGTGTACACGTTAAATTATCAATCACTGATACCAAATTACACGAGGGAACCTATAAAAGTAATTGAAAGCCATGTATTAGTTGATAAAATGGAATATTGGGAAAAGAAATGCTACTGGAACAAGATCTACAAAGATTATCTTTCACTCAAGAAATTGAGTGAAATGATCAACTCCACCCTTGGGATAAACATGTCATGTTTTTTAGTCGTCGGTGTTTTGGAATATGCGATTGGATTAGACCAGTTGTTTGTGGAGGGGAGTAGTTCTCCGGCTTGGAGTAATTCAATTACAGTTATATTTTACTTTTGCGATAAATGTGCAGTGTTGATTGCTGCCGTTGATGTGTGTCGTCAGGTAATGTTTCCATGAGTACTTAAAATTGAGGAAAATATATCTGGTCTTACGTTTCCGATTTCAAAATAAAAATTCTGTGTTCATTAGATGCAACTATTTAAGCAGTGGTTATGTTTGGACAAAAATCGTGTTTGTGTACCCCCCGACCAATTATCAGTGATAATGAACGAGTTGGATACTAACGTGGTAGCAATCAGAGCAAGTAACATATTTCCGGTGACATATGGACTTGCAGTAAATGTTGGGCAAACAAATTATTCAAACTTTTTCATTTCGATTGTATCTGAATCCCATAATCTAATCATGTCTTTTTACTCTCTCTTTATAGATGGTTGGAATAACAGTAACATACTTTATCATATGTGTTCAAGTCTAAGGAGCAGTATTTCCATGTATTGAATATTTAAAATATTTAAATGCACTGTAATTAACCGTAGTTTCCTGAATCGAGTTATCAGCAATAGTTACGTGTTTCATGGAAATGTTTGCCTGTTCATGAAACCCGTAGAATACTGTTGAAAATGAATCACACAGTTCTTCATACAATTTTTCTTCACATAACCTAAAATAAAACAATTTATTCATAATATGTACTTCCATTACTAACTGTTTTGTTTACAAGTAGCAAATTGTACATTTACGAAGAACAAATATACAGTAATAGCGGTTTTAAGAAATACTAAACTATTATATCATTCTGGCTCTAGCCATACTATGCTACCTAAGACAAACTCGAGGGCGTTACTAATTTAGAATTTTTCAAGGCTGTATTTGTATAGTTGCTTGAGATAAAATATTTGTAAAGCTACAGTAAATATATATTGTTACCAGTCGCTTTCAGTGTAAATTTTCCAAATGAATTCACATTAGACTGGCTGGAGCACAAAATCCTTCAAGCTTTGGTATTATTGTCAACATGGTGATAGAATAAACTGTGACATTTGAAGAATTTCATAAAGCGTTGGAAGATATATGGATCAATGCAATGGATAACCAATGAAAGTTGAGAATCTCAATTTCTCAACTTGAGATATCCAGAACTACAGCAGTACCTGGAAATTTGGATGGGTGTGATGATCTGGAAGCAGGATGAGAAATTTGATTCAAGGAATCATTTAAAGTATCATAAACTGCCTGTCTGTTTAATGTTTTGATGTGCTGCTAAGCTCTGATATTTTCTTCAACATTTCTCATTTTTCCAATCATGAATATTAGATACTTAATATGCACTACCAGCTATTGTATAATAAAAGTTTACTACGCAGTTTCTCGATACTGATCAAACGTGAACTAGACTTATTTATTTACTAAAGGATAGCAATATGTTAAGTGATTTATCACAAAGATTTATTATTTCACCATCATAAACGTCGACATGCAATCACGCAACAAATGCAAAATCCCAATGTCCAAGCAATTAAAGCCAAGAGTCCAGGCCAAACGAGGGGATGGGTTAACCCGACTCCACGAACTGTTACAGAGCGCAGTGACTGAGTTGGGAGGGAAGTCGGTAGAAAACTTCCAGCTTGTTGCCAGAACCTGCTCATATTCTCTACCGGGAAAATTGCTCCTCCCAAAAGAATAGAGACGGAAAAGAAAAACACCCCAACCAACAGCCCTTCTACTTCATCTTTACAAATCATTCCTACCCAAAGACCTGAAAACCAGTCAATTGTTTTACACTTTTAATTGTTTATTTATTCAAACTCAGCATAAAGACTTGATATGTTTCATAAGAGACATGTCTAACCTAATGCAGCGCCACAAAGTCCAGCTAGGAGACAAAAACTCAGCCAAAGCCAGATTGACCCGACAATAGTAAGATCAAATATAAAATGGAGGACCACATTCCAAATTTCTATTTGACAGAGGGTGACCACTCCTTGAGTTATTAAATGGCTAGCGATTACATCAGAATATTGGAGCCCTGCAGCTTTTGCTCGGCTGAATGCTCCTTGCTTTAGGTCTGAAAACCCATTGCTATATGAGAGATCGATATTATTAGGAGGAAAACTAGTATCAATTTAGTTGGTGAGAATACCTGCTATGAATATCGCAGAAGTTAAGGAATATATGATCATTAGTGTTGAGCTATTTAAAGTATTACTAAATTAGTAACAGGAAATTCATCATTAATTATACTTTAAGTGTGCAATAAAATAGTATGCATTTTACCATATGATGATTCCAGGCATGACATAAGCTCTAAAATCATCGTCATTTGAGCCATATACTGGCGGACGATACTGTAGAAGAAATGTAATTAGGTAGGCAATACATGGGAATCACTGATTTTTTAGCGTATTGTGAAAATATTTATTTCGTTTTGTAATGAGATCTTCTTACAATCAGAGGAATTTCCGCCTCTTGTCCGTTCATTTGGCATAATACAGCAAGCTGTTTCATATATTCCACATATAATAGACTTAAACTCCTGATCATTAGAAATGCTGAAAGGGACTCTTAAAAAGAGATTTCATAAATACTTAACAATTTCACAAATTTGAAAAAATGTTGAATAGTAAAGACGAGAATCTTTACTTATTTTACTAGTAATTTTGTACATACAGAGCAACTTACGAGAATAATCTAAATGAGCATGTACCAGCGATCCTTCAATCGAGTCGTTCAGAGGGAAAAGTTTGCTTGCAAAACGTTCAACAGTATGCTTGGAATAATTAGATGGGAATATTAAGTAACCCCATAAACCTCCTAGTTGAACCTGTTTATATGCTTCTGCTTCACTTTCCCAAGAACTCTTTAGAAATGAACAAAATCACACGTTACAAAAAAACATTAGCGTAGATATTATTTCCAGAGAGTCAAATGGTTATTGTTGATAACAAAACAGCCAATAGATAAATCGCTCTTTCACCAAACGAAAAAGATTGTCTCTTCCAAGTTGGTTTATGTGTTGACAGCTTAAAGCAATTTACATTCTACTGTCCAATTTGCTAGCTCGTAATCTACTATGTATTCCGAAATTTAATTTGAGTGGTTTTTGCTCCAAAAGTCCAGAGTGTAATGCTGCCTTGAATGGATGGCATGAATAGGAGGGCGAAGAAAAACCTAAAGGATGGATAAGGAATTTGAAATACGATTGTAGCCCAAATAACATAACTAATGTTCAAAAATTTGAAATGTAATGTTTTTTTTACGTGGGGTTTCTTAGTAATGTGAGGAGAAGTACTGTTGATAAAGCATAAATTCTTTGAAATGCTTTCCGTAACTTTGAAAATTGAAAGCCATTCTCGTAAATTTTCTCTTTGTTGTTTTCTTTCAGTTTTAGACAGCTTTCGGTTATAGCATGCTCGGATGCTTGAGGATTGGTTTCAGACAAATTAATATTCTTTGCACTTGCAGACAAAAAATCATTATTTTTCTTGTTTTGTTCCAAAAAGTTTTCATCCTCGCGACAAAGTTTCAAGAAAACTTTCTCCAAAAGCTCACACTCATAGATTCTCATTAAGTTTTGGGGGGTGTCTTCCACAAGTAAGCGTCCCCTTCTCAGTACACCAATCTTCATTCAAAAATATCACACTGTTCATTTACCTATGTATTCTATAGCAACATGGATTTAAAAAATTAATAACAATATGTTAATAGATTACTGTATTGGAAAGCCGTGTCTCCTCAATGTAATGTGTCGATACGAGAATAGTTGTACCTGATATCCTCACCATTTTATTCATATATTCCCAAATGCTGAAATATTGAATACATTTGGACTAGACGCGTTTAAAATGCTTTAAAATAAGAACTGCAGAACCAAAAATTTATGTGGAGTGAAGCCACAAGGCATTCATGCCAATCGCCTTACCTAATGCGTAACAACGGATCTAGGCCCACTGTCTATAATCAAAATTTTATAAAGTTAAGCTGTAACTTTATGAGGTTTCATAAATATGTAATTGTTAAGTGCTAAACTAGTTTTTACGGGTTCATCCAGGATCAATCATTCGGGGGAATTAGTCAAAGCCACGGCTAGCGATACCCTTCGCTGCTCTCCACCACTAGAGATATATTTTAAATGTTTAAAATCGAATATGCAATTTATGAACACGTATGAATATTGCTTAGTATGATACACTGTTCAACCTTATATTCTTTATTATTTTGAATCTAGACGGGAGATCCAATAAATCATTCAGGCATTGGTATCGTTCTAATATTTCATTACATGTCATGCCGTAAATTCTCCCATAAAACTGGATAGTTTCTAGCACTGACAGTTGACTGTATAATGCCAAGTCCTTAATAAAATGAAGGCAAACATTAATATAACTTACTGCCTTTACTAAAGTATTAAAATTCTACTAACCTGTGGCATATAGCCAAATCTTTGTGTCACACTGTTATAACTTGATCCAGGATCTTTTCCAAATACTAGCAAATCACCAGAGTCCCATTTCTGCAGCCCAACAATGCATGAGATTAATGCCACTAGCACTTGTTCCCAATAACCCGAATCTATTCAGAAAAGTGTTCGAATAAACATCTTTTCCAAACTTAAATCGATGAATATTTCATGGTATTTTGCTAATTTATACTTACATGGTTCCCTTTTTAACTGTCATGCACAAGCCCGAAATAACTGGTGGTCTGTTTTCATAACTTTTGTGTAGATTCCGTACGAATATGGCGTCATTTTTCTTTAGGTCCTTCGATGTCATATTATCAAATATAAATTTTTAATATTTGTAATAACTTTACTTGCTTGTTTAAAAAATGTATACAAACAATTTTTAATGCTGCTTGAAATGTAGTCTTTAATATTGACTGTGGGTTTTAGTGTCACTTTTTGTGTTCTGAAATTAGTAAGGGAGTAGTTATTTAAGAGGAGTTGAGCATAGTGTAAGATTTACTACTTGAATGTTCATTATATCAGATTCCACTTTATATTTTCATTAATTCAGAATAAAATAAAGAATGTTTATGACATAATTTTTCATATATGACTTATAAACCATAAGTACAAACTGCAGTGTAATGATTGGTCTGCGTTTCGATATAAAAAATGCATAATTAGCCTGCATGCATACCTATGCATTGCTGCCAGTATTTTTACTACTAGATAACATCACTTTTCGTCAGATATATTCTTGCATTATAACCCGGAATGCAATTAAACTCGTACATTACATGACGGTTTTCCTCGAAGGAAGCAATCTTATTTCTTCATACACATAGAAACCACATTCTGAGTTTGAAATAAAAACGAAAAATTAAAATATTTTGAAGAAATCCTTATTTCATTACTAGTTTTAAAATGAAATAAAAAAGATTGATCTTAACATAGCTACCTATACAGGAAATATTTTAATTAACACTACTACTGAAAAATCGACCAGACAAGCTTAAAGATGTATCCACACATGGTTTATTTAATCCCGAATGCATATTTTATATTTAATTACTTTAGACCATCATGACGCAATTTTAAACGTTCACTTAAATATTTATAACACAAGCGACAACTCAAGCTATGGGAGTATTTGTCGGCTCTCATATTAATGACTAACTTTCAGGTTTTTTATTCCCACGGATAAACCATTACGACTAATTGTGCTCTAAAACTTTTAATTATTAGAACAGCCCCAAGATCATGCAATCCACAATACCTATGATTAGAAACGGTAAATGGTAACAGCATCATTTGAATAAAATGGCACGATCTTCAAAATATTTCTGTATATTATTTGGTATAAGATTTTTTATTTTTTTGCTTGCTACATTAATAATATTTAGTTGATTGCAATAATGAGATACTACGGAACTAGATTTTTATAGTGTTTGTAATCAACTTGAGATTTTAAAACCAATTGTGTATTGGCAGGGTTTGTTTGTGTGGATGTAGTACTCGTTTCATTCGATGCTTTGATGATACTTAAGGTGTATTGGCAAACTGTTGTGTTTATTGCTAATGATATGCTCGATATCCCTAATGATATGCAATTAATTTCCTAAACAGTGATAAGGAAGCAGTTCTTAAATTATTTTCACCATGGTTGGATATAAAGGATTGTTAAAATGTGTCGTATATTGCATGTTACATCATGTACTGTTCCTGCGCTTAAAAGCTCATGTCGTTGGTGGCAAGGACTTTTAGCTTTACGACGTTATCATATAATGACGCATGATGACGTCGACCAGCAAAAAGTCACATTACTCCTTGCCACCAACGAGATGAGCTTTTAAGCGCAGCAACAGTAAATAATTAAATAATTTAAATACCAAAGCTACAGGCTGTGGTTTCAATTTTCTCCGGAAAGAAACCTCTCGTTATTAGTGAGTGGGCGTCAATACAATAAAATCATGATTCAGGGTCTCAAGAACCTTCTTAAATACATTTTTTTAAATTTTATAATGATTTATGTATTTGGTACATTTTCAAGGAAATTCAACAAAAGGTATTTCAATGCAACAAATACTCAAGCAGATTTTCAACAACTTTTAGTTTAGTTTTAGTTATAAGAAAAGTCTCCTTCAATGCAAAAACATGCCTACAATCGTAATAAGAAAGTACATTGTGATATAAATTGTTAAATGGATCCATTTTTAAAATAAGCGTGTTTGTGAACAGTATATAATAATAAACAATGTACAAATATCTATAAAATGCTGTTCAAAATTCAGATAACCTTTGAGTGTTGCACTGCATTGCTATTCTTGTGTATACGATACAATGTCACGTAAAGACGGAAAACCTTGACAAGGTTATGTGATTTTGACTAAGGTATATTAAATTAGTATAATTTGGCTAAAGGTGTACATTTAAGAAATTTAAATTGGTCAGGCATAGACTAATTAAGTAGACAACAATGAATAATAATGAAGAATGAAAGCTTTCTCTTCAGCTTTCCCTGCAATTTTTAAAATGCATGTGTAAAGTAAATATATATATGCCATATGCCCTACAAAAGTATTGAAGTTGCAATGATTATAATTTTGCCTACTATATGTATATATATTATGTATATTTATGTATAATTATGTATGTATGTACTATAAGGACATACGGGGAAAAATTGCATTGACAATTCATCATAATTCACAAAAGCAATTCATAACTCTTTAGAAAATTTGCAATTACTTCCCTTTGATAAAATATCATTCAAAACCTATTGTTACCCTACAAAGTATTCCAGCTTGTCAGGTTACATGTTCTAACTAAATAATCAATCTTAAATAATGTTTCTTCAAATATGTGGCATTATATTCATATTTTCAGAATTATGTTCATTGCTTCCATTGTATTCGTCCTGACGAAGAACAAAGTATTTGTTTCAAATATATGGAATTGAAAACTATTTTTGTAGCAGCGACTTTTTAAGACAAATCGCCATTAACACGTTCTGATGAGCTTGTAATGGCTTAATCCCAACAGCTTAGGAGAAACTATTAGCATTGAGTGCAAAACAACTTAGGCTACTTAGTTTGATCGTAAGGCAATGAAAACTATGCAAAACGATCTTTAATTGCATCATTGTGTTAAAATAGTAATAAAAATGTTTGGTCAAGAATAAATTGATTTTAATCTATGCAAATGCTTTATTGAATTGTATTGCATATCTTGAATCGAGTGCCTTGATACTTCACAGTAATGATCTGGGTAAAAATCCAAAAGCTTAGCAGTGCCATTGAATTACGAGAAAAGCTGCGAGTAATAAACTCAATAATATGTAGAATATTGACGTAAGTCTCGTTGTAAATCAACACTACAAAAAAAGTATTTCATTTCGCGTTTACCTTACCTATCGTATATATGCCCAGTGTATTGCATTGACTTGCCAGAGATATTCTTCGTTGGCAAGCATGAGAGTTATAAATTGATTGATTTCTTTACGTTAGTATTATGTATTTAATTTCTTAAGCCATTACACGTTATACCGGATAAGATTTTATTCAAGTAAGCCTAAAAAGTAGCATGCAATTTCAAATAGCATTGCTGTTGTGCAGTTTAGGTATAGGAATAATTATTTCAAGAAAAGTACATTCGGGTGAATCGAATTAGTAAATTCATTCATCATACTTTCTTAATGCAAAGAAAAGAAAAAACCACACTAAAATTTACGGAATCTTATGTCCTATAGCATTTCAGCTGAGGTTTATTACTTTCACAGATGGAAAATCTTTCTTTGCTGATTCAGACTACATAAGGAAAATACGTTAAATTGCAGACTAGACGATTGCAGTCGTAAAAATCTTAAATTATTAAACCCAAATCTTTTATTGAATTGGACTAGGGCCGGGAAATACTGCAATAGTTTGGGAGTGAAGCTCACTTCCATCACTTCTCAAACACAGGCAGATGCTTTACGGGCAGCCTATTATAATGTTTCAGATTTTGATTACTGTATTCCATTATTTAAAAAACCGAGATTCAATGTTAAATTTTTATTAATTGAAATATTATTAGTGGAATACAAACAAGTTTTTATAGTGTACTGGACTTCTGACAGAGATGCACAGCTACCTAGGCAGTTTTCCTGGAACTTAACTGATGAAGTTGTTACCTCTGCTTTTGTCGCATTTCTTGAGCGTGGATTCCCAACTTATGAGCCTTTGCCGTATCATTACTGCTTGCAATACCGCCCCGAAAGAAACATTTCAACTTTTGAACTTGATCCGTGCAGGGAAAATGTGTTAGATTTACCAGAAATGTGCAAGCATCGTAACATCGGGTTTTAATTGACATGAGCATATTTCTATGAAATCGGGCATGCTGAATTCATTGGAAATATCCATTTGCCCGAATGTGCAGTTTTAAAGGATCTAAAGCGCTATAAAGAAGCGCCCGTAGTGGTATTTTAAAGCGTTAGGTATGCGTCTAAAATAAAACAGATCATCATCGTTACCACTTTTTCCTTATTACTCTGACCAAAACATTATACAAGTTGTAGTTTGGAAAGCAGAGGCACCTGGTGGCTCGAGGAAAGGTGCGTGCGCCTCTTTGCAGCGCTCTATAGCCTTTGAACTTGCGCATTCGGGCAAATGACTATTATCAGTGAATTCAGCATGCTTGATTTCATAGAAATATGCTGATTTCAATGAAAACCCGATGTTACGATGCTTGCACATTCCTGACAACATAGTTTAAGGAATATTATCTTCGTCTCTTAACCTGAAACTCAAATTGTACAACAAAGCTGAAATAGATTATATAGATTTGTAACATTTTTATTATCCGATGTTCAATCAATATCTAATTTTTCCATTTGATTTCACAGATGGAATTGAAGTAAATTTTGCTGTAATTGCTAATTAAAAGGTTTATATTTTGTGGAGAGTATCAATACCTCGCAATCATAAATAAATATGGTACTCTAAATCCAACCCCTTTATCTTTTGCGACAGCCTTGCAATATTTAACGAATATCTACGTAGAAATTTTATATAAGGAAATTCATTACTTAATAAAATATGCACAATAAATAATGCATTGTTCCGTTTAATGGCTTTACTCAATGACTCGAAATTTCTAATAGCGTTTAAACTTTTTAAAGGAACCTAGCACAATGCTTGCTCATTTAAAACTTCTGCAATCTCAATTACTCAGCCATAAAGAAATGGCATTTCAATGCACCAAATAAACGGTGCAAATTTGAAGTACGGCTTTATGAATATCTTTGTGCTGACTGCAATAAACTGAAACTGGAATAAACATAACAAGTTGGACTCATATTTCATCATATAAAAATTTATTACATTTAAATTCAGTAAATTGGACAGGAGGAATATAAAGGCATAAAAGCTGCAGATCATATAACCTCAAGTTTGGTTCAACATCATTCTAGGATGCAAATATCTCCATTCTTTAAGAAGTTTTACGGGGACTTTTATAATTTGGAAATGGCCGTTTCCTTCCTTAAATTTGTTTCTAATTGAATTTGTAAAACAACATTTTGGCAAAAGTATGATTTATAGGAGTGTATTGTGGCTGTTCTTCTTAACCTTTTCATGTGCACTTTTTGATGAATCAATTATTAGCCATAAAATGAGTCATGCGGTGAAAAGCCTGCTTTTAAACTTTGAAGAGTGTCATTTTAAAATCTTTCTAGGAAGTACCTCAATGCTTATTGATATCAAAGTTTTTCATCCTGTCATGGAAATCATTAGTATTTCAAACAAGAGTAGATCGATTCCAAAGGAAGAAGTTAAGACAAATACAAGTGCCAGAACGTTCCCTCTAAGAAAGAAGCATTCTAGTTGTTTTATACATTGTTATATATTAGACCACTTTAAACTTAAGAGTTCAGATATTTTAACGTTTGATAAAATATACCAGCTTGAGAGGTTTCTTGAAAAACCAGACTATGTTATATTTTTCGAAAACTTTCATTTGTTTTCACAAACGAATATTTATGGGCCTACAGACCTTAACAAATTGTTGTTACTGAGCTCAATATCTAATCAACTTACTATAGAAATCGCGAAAATGTCTGAAGTATATTTTGTATGCATACCTTGTATGGTTAAGGCAATTCCTGTGAAAGCTTTTGTGCGGAATGACACAGATGCCAAAATTTTCTCACATCTAGACAAAATAAGGAAGGAAGTAAACTCAAATCTACAAGGCGGAAACGTTGACATCGGTATAGATTTTGACAGAGCAAAAATTGTATCCAAAATATCTTGCGATGGATTTGCTAGTCCACGAATTGTTCCACCAGTGCTAGATTTCGTAAATCTCCCAAACTTGAACATTTGTATACATAAAATATTGTCCAAATATCTTAACTACACATTTGTGAATCACAGGAAGAGTTTACCCAAAAATGTTTTAATGTATGGTGAGGTTAGATTTAGCTACATAAGTGGCAAGAATCACGAAATGCAAAAGAATAGACAATGGCCATTGGAGTGGATTCCTCACGGTGCTCAATTGAGACCTGTTTACTTCCTTACTGTTAAACCAAAGCCTTATTTTGTTGTGACGAATTTGGTTTATCCCTTTGATACTGTTACATGGACATTAATTTTTATATCCGGAGGAATTTTATTTTTGGTGATAGTTGTAAACTCAAGGTTTGAAGATTCACTTAAAATATTGATGGCTTTAGTGGCTAGTGTCTTGGACCAAACTGTGTCATTAAAGTATCGTCGACGAAAGCTATATAATTCTGAGTTGGTGGCGGGCATTGTATTGCTATGGTACTTAATGATATTTACTTGTAGTCAAGCTTACAAAGGAAAAATATTTTAATTTTTGGCAAAAGGTATAGAACCACATTTTCCCCGAGAATTTGGTGAAATGGTGGATTCGTCCATGCTTAAACTTACAGTCTCAGAATTGCCTGGCTCTCGCAGAACGCTTTCATTCGTTAAAGAAACCCTACTTCAAGGAATTTCAGGTATACATGAACAGGAATTTAAAAAGCTAAACCGATCAATAATTTGGGACAAAAGGCGTCCTTTTGAAGTTGCCGGTGAAATATTTGGAAATACACGTTCTCATACCGGAAACAAAACAAAACTTTCATCTCGTTTGCGTTCTACAAATATCGTTTTCATAGATTTCAAACAAATTGTCCAACCATTTGCTCTTTTGTTCCGTTTATTAACACAGGAAAATGCTGTTTCTAAGCCAGTGAAAGTTCCAGGGTACATGTTGATAAGATCATGGGAGATATCGAGAAATTTTTTGAGCCCTACATTTGTTAAGTCATTGGCACAATTTAGTGAGAGCGGGATACAACAAAAACTGGAATCTTACATTCTAAAAATGCAGCAACGCCTTTACTTATATCGTACTCAGAAAATCATTGGGGGCAAATTCAATGAAAGTAGCAGTATTCTTGAAGCACAGTGTAATAACAAGCATGAAGAAAATTTCAAAATGAAATTAAGAGAGCGAGTGAAGCCATTCGATGACAAAATGTACAATCCACTTGCCAGAGTTTATGGGATGCTTGTAATTGTCTCTATTTTAGTTTTTGGAATAGAAATAATACGAAAACGCTGCATTACAAGGAGGATATTTTGTAAAAAGGAATCAGGACGTCCTATTATGCTAAAAGTGAAAGCTACTCTTTGTCCTCCAAATCTTTTAAATTTGAAATTTTGATTGGGCATCACAATAATGCCATGCAAAATTTTTTATTCATATTTTAAAGATGAGTATGCGTACATTTATAATCATAGCTATCAAGCAAATATGTGTACAAATTATACATGGATGCGTACATAATCATACGGCAAGAATAGATCAAATACTTTAATTGGCACTTTAGAGTCTCAAAACTGGCTTACCTGCGTCAATTTATAACCACTCTCTCTACATAAATGCTTATGTTTAAAAAGCGTTTGTGCAAAAATTCTTCAGAAGTAATTTGTATCATACTTGTCCAACGTCCATTGTATTTAAGGAGAAAAATAAGGGAACGTCTAAAATCACAAGGGTGGTGTTCACTAAATGTGCCATTTTTCGTCTTAAAATTTTTTCTTTGCATACCTGTACATTCGAGCATGGGGAATCCGGGAGACATGGAATTTTTGACCCTGGGGTTGATTTGACCCCAGGGGGAGTGGGTCAAAAATCAAAACTTCGAGAAACTGGCTGAAATTTGGTACACCTATGCTTTCAAACATGGAGAATCTGGATTAAATAGATTTTTTGACCTCGGGGTTGATTTGATCCCAAGAAAAAAGTCAAAACGCCAAAAAAAATTAAAATATTACGTGTTACAGAATTTCTCGTGAATGGAGAATAAATACTTATATGATGTTTGGTTGTGAAATATCTAGAAAATGTAAACTAGTAGAACTTAATGCGCCTTTGACTAGGAATTTAAGAATCATTTGATTGCCGTGTGTTAGAATCTGGCACTTGCATTTGTAGTATTTTCTGAGCATACGTATGGCAAACAAATAATGTTGACCTAATCTACGAGAAGGAAACGCGTTGACCCCATGACCTTTGACTCTTCCTGCTTACTGACCTTAGAATATACAGGGTGCCTTACACGGACACAGGGAACCTGCATAGCGAATTTAATCCTAATCGATGAGAAGGAAACACGTTGACACCGTGACTTTGACCCATCCTACTAACTGACCCTAGAATATACAGGGTGCCTTGCATGGACCCAATGAACCTGCATAGCGAATTTGATGCTAATGGCTCGATGTTAAAAAAAGTGATGACAGACGGACAGGCAAACAAAACATTAGCATGACTTGTACGACTCCTGATTCGCCGTCTTTGAAAGCATAGGTGTACCAAATTTCAGCCAGTTTCTCGACGTTTTGATTTTTGACCCACTCCCCCTGGGGTTAAATCAACCCCGGGGTCAAAAATTCTATTTAATCCAGATTCTCCATGTTTGAAAGCATAGGTGTACCAAATTTCAGCCAGTTTCTCGACGTTTTGATTTTTGACCCACTCCCCCTGGGGTCAATCAACCCCGGGTCAAAAAATCTATTTAATCCCGATTCTCCAGGTTTGAAAGCATAGGTGTACC
>JAQIXX010004851.1:0-15239 GCA_034700605.1 Willowsia nigromaculata
TTCGACTATGCTCTATTCAATGGAAAAGGAATTTTTAAAATCGGTGAGGGCGTTATCCATGTCATCCCATTGTAAGTAAAAGAAATCTTCTTATCTCCTTCAATTCTCATCTTGTGATATACCTTATCAACTTAACATTTCAACCTAAACATGTATATTTTCGTATTTAAGTGCTTTGAACGGCAGAGCTGACGTGCATAAACTCATGGTATACCTGCCTGATGGATTTGGGATTTTTAGGTACCACTTGAGTTACTAGTGTGCGATGGCCATACGTCACGGCAGATGTACCAATTAGCTCCATGCTTACGGGCATGTAAGATTTGCTTCAATATTGCTTAGGTGTTTCATGGTTCAGGTTTCCCTTTTAGTAAATATCACTTGTAAAGACTTAAACGTAATTTTGATCATTCAAAATGAAAAAAAACTAAGAAAATATCCCTGTTTTGCTCTTAACTGCACCCTACTCCGATTACCAAGAAGTTAGACTTTGTGTACGCAGCCCAAAACATTACTTATGACAGACGTATTCTTCGTTTGTTTCAAAAGCTGTACAGAAGTATTTAGTGACTTTTTATTGATATTAATGTCTCCCGTCTTTTAAGTTGTGCTTGTGTGAGACTTTTATTCTGCAAGTGATCCTTTTAACTTACTTTCTTAAAGGGAATTTAAAATTTTCAGAAACAAAATAAACTCAAAATGTCAGACAAACGACACATGTGCAAAATTTGCCACAAATTGTTTTCAACAAAAGGAAGCTTAAATGTGCACACACGAATGCACACGGGAGAGACACCTTACAAATGTCAAGTGTGTCACAAGAGTTTCAAACAACAAAGTGCATTAGATTATCACAAACAAATCCACACTGGGGAAAAACCCTACGTTTGCAACGTATGCCAGAAAGCATTTACCGGTTCCGGGACCCTCAAGAGACATAAGTTAATCCATACAGGGGAAAAGAGTTTTAAGTGTGACGTCTGCGACAAAAGATTCTCCCAGAAGAGTCATTTGACACTGCACTTAAGGGTGCATTCCGGTGAGAAACCGTACTCATGCGAGATATGTCGATTGTCATTCGCAGATACGAGCAATTTGAAACGTCACCAAGAAACACATTTTAAAGGTAAACGATATGAATGTGACATTTGCAGAAAACAATTCAACAAGAGAGATAGTCTAATTAAGCATAAGCAAAAACATTCGGATCGATACAAATGTGACGTTTGTGGTCAACGCTGCGCGAGCAAGAGTGAATTACGTGTGCATCAGAGAACCCACACTGGCGAACGACCTTTCCAATGCAACTTGTGTGACAAGAAATTTGCTGCTATATCGACCCGAGACGCACACATCCGTTGGCACTTGGGTGAGAAACCAGAGAAATGTTCAATTTGCAGCCAACGGTTTTCTCATACAAATGTTCTGCGTAAACATATGAGGAAGCATTTTGGTAACTTAAATAATTTAATTTCAATGAGCACACAATATTTCTAGATCTTTTTTTGTTTTATGTGTTCAAAATCTCCATTTTTTATGTTTGTCAATTGGTTTAGGAGAATCCGAGTGCTTGTTTTGCTGTCAGCTTATGCCTGAAGATTTGATGGAAACGCATATATGGAGGCACACTGGAGAGGTAAATAAAAACTGCTGAATGCAGCCGAATCTTGAATCTTAAGCTTGAACTCACGAATACATCAAAAATCGTCAACAAAATGAGTGTTTATTTAAGAAAGGTTTGTTGCACTGTTGCTGCTCAAGGGCTGATTTCCTAATGGAGCTTCAAGTATTTATCGATTTGTTCTTTTCTTACCAAAATTTGCAGAACTATATTTAAAATTAGATGTGTATTTTCGAATATTGGATTTTGTCGACGATACTTTTGTAAATAATGTTAATTATCATTGGTTAGATTATGTTTTCGTTTGTTAGAAATTTTCCACGAAAAATGCCCATATATGTTTTTGGAGTTGTAAGATTTTTCATATTTTGATAAAAAAATGTTTTACCATTACTTTGAAAACTAATGTATTATTAGCTGTTAAATTATCAAGAATTTGAAAATAAACTCTATCTTGAATTACACTTCATGTCTCCAATATTTTGAATTACACTTCAGATAACATTTTCTTATGATAACGTGCTTAGAACAAAAATCTTGAAATTACATGATGTGCTTGCACCCACTATCACCACCCTGGCCATGAGGGCTTGCAGAACTGTCGGCGTGTCGATGGGGTTCCTGGTTTCCATATTATCCTAAACAATTTCACTCTAAATATGTTTCGGGAAGAAAGGTCGATAATTCGTTGGAGGTCCTCTGCATCCCTGAATGCATTTTAATTGGACTTGGACTAATTGCTCTTAATACTTTTATGTAATGACGCATTTATGTAAGATCTCATCTATGCTCAGGTGTTTGTCCCATTTTCGCATGAACTCAGCAGCTTAGCCTTAAAACCTTCAGTTGCTTCCATTCTAGAAATTTCCAACCTCTTTTCATTCGTCTCCTCTGAAAAGTTATTCTCCAGAGCTGGTCGCTTCTTTAAAAAATCAATATGTTGGAGACTGCTCGACTTAACGGAAAGTTTGCCTGGTTTCAGGACCTTTCTAGAAATCCCCATAAATTTGAACTGAGACATGTACTAGAGTACTATAGAATTCTTGCAATTGAATTACGATCCTTCTTCCAAGTACTCTCTTTATCCACTGGAGAATCTCGTTTGATGATAAGAAGGGCATTTGTGGTGTCACCAGTCCTTCTTTCCTGGGGTGATTTATTGCATTCATGAAGAATTCCCAATGTCATTCAGAGAATGGAATGTCGTTTAGTAACATTTGGTTTTAACTCAATTGAGATCCAAGTCGATAATCATCATTGTAATCTTTGAAATAAGTTGGAGCTGATCGTTTCCCAGCTAAGTTGGAGAGGTGTGTGAAAGTTTATGCAAATGCCGTTCTGTCAAAGGTGGCTCCGTCATCTGGAAAATGTTTGAAGCGACAAGGCTCTTAACATTGCAGTCAAGGGAAATAAATTCAGAATCTATCATAAAGATCAATTAGTGGTGAGTCGACCATCAAAAACCAAGGAATACTAACCAAGGAGAGGAAACAAGGCATTCGAATTCGAAATCTATCAAAAATATCTTCCAGTGAGGAAAGTTCCAAAATCCACAAGACGGGTGACGAAAGTGATTGGAGGTGTCCCAGGCCAGCTCCTCCTCCCCATCGATTCCTGCAGAAAATAAAGAAACGTATCCAGATTCTTTTTATTTTCCATTGGTTTTTCGCAACCAGTAAAAGTTTATTCCACATTTGTTGGAGTAACTCACAAAAACCTTTATGTGTTTCTGTAGAAAATGTAATCTGTGTTATTCATTTGAGCCTTAGCACCTTTTGAATAATGAAACTTTTTAAAAACCAGTCAACATCATACTCTAATTGGAGGATTAGTTTACCATTCAAACTATCATGTTTTGATTAGAGGGGCTACGTATTTCATTACCATCATTCTTCCCATAAAATTCAACTGAATGCTTACGGCAGTTCATTTTGAACATCTTACGTAAAACATTTAGCCCCAATGACATCAGCTGTCTGTTTCAAAACGTAATATTAAGTTACAACGATCCAAAATTAGTTAATTTCAAACGTTTTTAAAATTAATTTATTTTTATTGAATTTTATCAAGTATTACTTAAATTTTGTTCGGGGGCAGTTTTATTCTGGCTGCAAAATCTCGTAAGAATAATTCGAAATTATTGCATTGATAACATTCATAGTCGGCAATGTTTTCTAGTAAATCGTATCTCAAATCAGAGCCGATGACTGATTTTTTGCTGAAACCCTTTATATAACATCATGTTGTAACACTTGATTACAACAAAAAAATGCAAACTATATAAATATATCAAATCTATTTTAATCCGCAATCATAATCTTGAACCTCAAGTTTAAGAGAAACGTCCTCTTTGCAGAACTTTAGGTTTTTAGATTTTTGATGATAAATCCAGTTCAAACCTATTTTCAATAAAGCAATGTTGACCTTCAGTTAAGTTGAATGTCTTCCTTGTCTCTGAATAAGATTTCTTGGTGTTTGCATTGATTTAGATTTCAGTGAAGGTCGCTCCAATTTTCCGTGAAATAAAGGTGATGATTCCTATTTTTTCCTTGGTGGGAAATAGCGCTTAACCCTAAATTTTCCTATCGCTTCCCTTCTGATAATTATTTAGCTGCCTCTTTCCGTATTCTTCAGACAGTTTTTCTTAAGCTCTACTAATTGTTTGAAATCGTCAATTCGTTCGAGAATCTCCAGTTGCAATGAAGACGTGGATGGCTTGATGGGATTTCAAGATACCTCCTTCTGCTTCATCAGTGACCGGGACTGAAGCCTTCTAGAATTCCAGCGAAAGACTTCCTGTAACATTTTGGCTTCTCGGTTTACTTCCTGATTGATATTTTTAATGGATATCTTTGAAAAAACTCGAAGGGGAAGGTTTTCGAACTGGAAGTAGAAAGCAAATTATAAAATATGCAAGCAAAACTGTTAAAGGAGGGCAAGGGATCAAGCTACTATTGAAAAAAAACTGCGAATCACATCTTTCTTGATGTTTCCATAAAACCCCGATACATCATTCCGCCCAATTCATTTCTCCCAACAGTCATTAAATTTCGTCATAGCAATTCCCAAGAAATATAAAACCACAGAAATCAGAAGTATTTTTGATGACTTACGAATATAGTACTCATAGTTGATGGTTTTTTAAACTGAAAACTAGAGTTTCGCATGATTAACCATGGTATTTATAAGCTACATACACCAAGGCTTTAAATCAGTTCATCTCGTTTATCCAAATTCCCGGTTTCATTTTGTCACAATCATCGCAGAAACATGTAAAAAAATAAGGCATTTATTCATTTAAGGCTTGAATACGAGGAGAATTTAGAAAGTTACATATTCTTAATATACCTAGTATGCTTCAGAATTTACAATGCAAATAATATACGCAGTAATCCATTTTACTGTTTACGTCTCCCTATTTTTATGTACGATATAAAGTTCGGAGAAAAAAACTATAAATAGCTACTTCCAATTACAATGCTCCATATAAACGGATACATGTATGCATGTAGTATCGCCTAGTAAGTAATACTTTGGGACAAATCACTTCAAATTTCAGGCTAAACACTTCAAAGCTTTATAGAGGCACAGCTTACGTGCACAAACTCAGGTGTAGCATGCCTGGTAAATTTGGGAGCTTTAGGTACCTTTAAGTTTCCAAGATTGTAATGCACTTAACACTCCTACGAACTCCACAATTAGCTTCATGCCAACGTACGTACGATTTGCTTCTCTATTTCTTATGTGTTCCAAGTACTTTTCAAAGAAAAAGGATGACTTCGCGCATTCAAGTTGAAAATATTCAAGCCGATACAATATCTCTAGTTTCAACTCACATACTTTCGAGTTCGTGTAATGAGAGGTTGGCCTTTGCATTCACAGCTTAAAACGATACCTACGCCAAACGAATTTTTCGTTTCGTTGAATATCTTTTCATTACTCTTCGTACTTTCAAATTGATAATAAGTTGTCTGTTGTGTGAAGTTCAAGTTACGTGAACACTTTATACTTCTGGTGATTTTATTTGATCTGACTTTTCGCAACAGGAAAAAATTCAAAACAAAATTGAATTTACAGACATCAAGACATAATGCCAGACAAACGGCACAAGTGCAATATTTGCGACAAAATGTTTGCGAGAAAAGACAGTTTAATTGAGCACACTGGAGTGCACACGGGAGAAAAGCCTTACAAGTGTCAAGTGTGTCAAAAGGGGTTCAAAATAGTAGGCAGATTAACTGTTCACAACCGAACGCATACTGGGGACAAACCATACGTCTGCGACGTGTGCCAGAGAGCATTCCGCTTTTCCGGGGATCTTACAAGACATCAGTTTATTCATACAGGGGAAAAAAGTTTTAAGTGCGACGTCTGCGACAAAAGATTTGCCCGGAAAAGTAATTTGACAGGGCACTTAAGGGTGCATACTGGTGCGAAACCGTACTCATGCGAGATATGTCGATGGTCATTCGCAGATACGAGCAACTTGAGAAAGCACCAAGCAACACATTCCAAAGAAAAGCCGTATGAATGTGACATCTGCAGGCAACAATTTAAGACCAGAAATTGCCTAAACATACATAAACGAATGCATTCAGATCGATATAAATGTGAGGTTTGTGGTCAACGCTGCCAGAGCAAGACAGACTTACGTGTACATCAGAGAACCCACACTGGCGAACGATCCTTCCCATGCAACTTGTGCGAGAAAAAATTTACTTCTACATCATCCCGAGACAGACACATCCGCTGGCACTTGTGTAAAAAACCAGAGAAATGTTTGATTTGAAATGAGCGTTTTTCTAATCGAAGTGGCCTGCTACGCCTCATGCGCAAACATTTTGGTATGTCACATTTAATTAGGATCAGACTCTTATATGTTGGGCTGTTGATAAGTTGTATTGTCTAAAATATATTTTTTTGCTAATTTAGGAGAATCCGAGTGCCTGTTTTGCTGCAAATTGATGCGAGAAGATGTTTTGGAACACATTTTCGGGGCCATACAAGTGAAGTTTAGATTTGCGTGTTGCTGTAAGTTTTATGGTCTTCCGGACACAACTGAAATTCACAATTTCGATACGGACACGAAGCCTAATAGTTTCAGTTAAAAAAATTCTGCGTTTTTGCTATGAAAGAGCAGCCTTCTTACTGGAGTTTCAAATAAATATCTCTTTGCTCTGTTTTTAACCAAATTCACAAAAACATTTTGTTAAGAGATTGCACTTTATTATCTTTAATGATTTGGAATTACTAGTATTTTGTAAATAATCCATTTATTAAAAAGTTTTAATTGATTTAATACGATTGAATTTTTTGTTGCAAATTAAATAAAAACCGCCTATGGCGAGTCTATTTAACTCTATTATGATTTACTTTAACTGAATAACATAGTTATATCTCATTCATAAGGCAATTCTTTAATTTTGTAGTGTACAATGATTTCTTGCAAGCATTGTACGAATGTGATTTTAGGGACAATGTTATTATCAATGAAAAAGGAGGTAGCCCCGGTAGTAAAGAAATTAGGCATAAAAATCGTCAAAACGGGACACAAGTAGGAAAGTTTTTCAAAACAATTCATGAGGTCGACAAGTTAAAGCCGATTCACACACTTAATATGTGTAGTCTATCAATAACTAAATATAGATCGTATTCGTATCTCAATAGTTGCAAATTTTAATTAACTTAATTAATATGTCCTATTTATAAGATAACAAGTTTTATTTATAAAAATCAATAATGCTGGTGAATTTTCTCTAATAGTTCGTCAAATTAGTAAATTCAACAATTTCTATAGTATGTCCAAAAGTCCAAAAATGTTAGTGCATAAAAAAATATGACAAAATATCCATAGAATCATCTAAAATATGCATGCTCTAAGAATCTCAGTTGGAAAGGAAAACACGGCTCTTTAATAGAAGTCCGGGAATCCCTTCAAGCATCAAAAGTTGACGGAGCTGGAGCCATACACAATTCTGGCGAAAGACTTCCAGGTCCCTCTTCTGAAGTTTTTCCAAGTGTCTTGCTGAATTAATGAAAAATATCCTTTGATGACAGTAAAGCTATTCGAGTCACAGATTTGTGTCCTGTGATATCAGGCCCTCCTGGAGTAGTTGGACACGAGATCGAGGAAGTGGAGCAGATTTTGTATTGGACCTGATAACATGGTTTCCTCTTAAAGGTGGTGGCATATCACGAAAATATAAGAGCTCCTCCACGAGCCACCATTTTGGATTCACCAATCGTCACCCCATCTTCCTTTAGCATTTGGTCCTCCTGCGCTTAGTCACTGCTCGAGAGTCTTTCTCGACATCATTGAAATGACTCAGAAGGGATCGTTCTTGAACTGGATTAGGAAGGTGGGAGAAATAATAGTTTGTATTTATAATTGGAGGAATACTTTGCTTGCTAATTTATTGCTTGATTTACAATTAATTTCCACCAGTCTCAGATTCTGTTGTTGAGAAAAGTGCTTCACAGTAGCCCGGTTCATGTATATTGTGGTAAACCCGAAGTCATTTAAACAGAAGATTCCACAATTTTCTCCAGTTCCAATGAGAATATTGTCCGGTTTGAGGTCAACGTGAACCATTCCATTTCCATGACAATTTTGCAATCTGGTAAGCAGTTAATCTACCTCGATTAAGTCTTTTCGAATAGAGAACAGGAAAGGGTGTTTCTTGAACACTTGATAAAGGGGTAATCCAAGTTGTCCCATGACCAGACCCGCTTGCCCTTGGAAATTGTTCAACTCAATGACTCCTGGAGATCCTGCAAGGCTTGCCGAAAAGTAACTAAATAGAATGAAAAGAGAGAGCACGTTTGCTGTCGTCGTGTAGGATAGCTTGGCAGAAATCAACTAGGACGTGAGAATGATGAGTAGACGAAGGAGTCCACCATCCAAAAGTTTCAGTGATTCTCTGCTTGAAAGTAAAAAGTTCACAAGCAGTTAAACATTTTACAAATATGCTAATGTACAAAATTAGAGTCAATTTTCTGAATTTGTACGGGCCTGCTAAAGCCAGTAAGTAATTGGAGGAGTGGTTCACTCATTGACTGCTTGAAGAAGTTAGATTTAATCAGATTTAGTCAAATTTGCACTCCTTCGCCATCTTATGCAACTCTTTAAAACCTACCAACGTATTCCCAGAAATTTAAAAATACAAGTCGGTCTTAAAACGTAACAATTTTGTGTACATAAAAAATGGTACTTGTATTAACAATTATTTCTTTAAAAACACGTATGATTTGCAAGTTTTTTCATTGATATTTTGAATGCCTACAATGATTTGGGTTTAAATGAACTATCCGGTAGTGAATTTAAAGCAGTGTTTTGCCCGCACCATAATAAATTATTATTATTATTAATAATAATCATCATTGAGATGCATACAGGAATGATGATACTTTTTCATCCAGCGAACTTTATTTCTGATGGCTCAGTGTCGTCCCAAAGTTACCTTTCAAGGGCCACCATACTTATTTTGCAATTTTTCGTAGATTTCGATCTGCTATTGTGCCTAATAAATGCTTAATGTTTTTTGATAGGAAGTTTCTTTGAACGTGACGTACAAAAAGTGAGTTTTAGAAATTGAGTTCTGTGCCACCTGATAAATGTCACATTTCAAAATACTCACGACCACCATCGCCAACATTACAAAAGAAAAAAAACTTTATCCCAAAATATTTGTCTACGCAATGTAATTATTTCAACAAACCCAGATTTAAATTGCATCACATTCATCAATACGTCACCCTGAAAAAAAGATGGCCTGTCCTACTTTGAAGCTTGCATTCTAAGAAAATTTAGAAAGTTTCGCATTCTCTAGGAGAATACTATCTTTGGTATGTACAGTACCATGTGAAAAATTTTAAAGCATGTCACAGTACACATTAATTTTGTCTATGTACGGTATAAGGTTCAGAAAACACCCATAAAAAGCTGCATAACAATGCCATAAAGAGTTATGCGTGTGTATCTAACGACGCATAGTATCTAAAATGTGGTGATGAATAGAACTTCCCCACAAACTCATTTTCGATTTCCCAAGTACTTTAGAAAATTAGCTTACGTGATATGGTATGTGTGAAGCCTGCCTGATTTTAGAGTTTTAGGTACCGGTTTAGGATATCAGCATCATGGGTCACGACAATATTTCAAGTTATTTTTATGTCGATATGCACATGCAAAGCAATGCGTTGTACTCTTGAGAGTTATTGTAGGCACTTTGGTTCAAGTAGTAATATGGGTAAGCTTGGCTTCAAGCACTTAATTTTAGAAGAAAGGTTGTGAGTCTTAAAACATTTTGTGGCAAAGCAGCAAGTTATTAGTGTTTGATTGTTGTTGAGTTGGGTAATGTTCAGACATGTAACTTTGGTTCGCCGAACCGAATCGAACCGAATAGTTCTCTTGAAAAATTTTTGCCGAACCGAACCGAATCGAACCAGTTCGAAAATATTATTTTAACCGAATCGAACCGAACCAGCTCGAAAAAATAATTTCACCGAATCGAACCGAACCAAATCAAAATAATGTTTTAAACCGAACCAAACCGAATCAACCGAAATCTATAAGTAGCAAACTGCTTTGTTACGCAATGTTTTCATGAAACAAACATTAAAATTTGCCTCTTTACTTAAAAACTTTAAGGTATTTATCACTTGTAGTGAGAATATGTACTAAAATCTAGCTAAGCGTCACTTAAAACTGAAAGAAAATCATAAATATGCTATTTAAAGTAACGTTTTGACATCATTTTGGTCGCTTTCTACGATAAAATGTTAGTGAAAAGGACGGTTTTCAAGCTTTTTTGTTTCTGCTTTCTAAGTGGAGGAAAAATTTACAATCAAAGAGACAAGAAAACTAGAGCGTGGAATTATCAATATTTTTCCGAACCGAACCGAATCGAACCAGTCAAAATAAAAATATTTACCGAATCGAACCGAACCGAATCAGTGCCTAAATTTTTTTTGCACCGAACCGAACCGAATCGAACCAGTGATTCGGTTCGGTTTGGTTCGATTCGGCATAGCTCCCGAACCACTGGTTCGGCGAACCAGAAAGTTACATGTCTGGTAGTGTTAAGCATTTCTCTTCACAATTCATTAAACATCTGCGCAAGATGTATGCATTTCTGGGATTTTGAAAATGGGTTCAACAGAAATCATGTTTTAGAATTTACAGCTCATATTTGCAAAGTTAAAATTATTAGTGAGCATTCAGTAATTCTGGTCAAATTTTTATACTGGAATATGGGTTGTGAATCTAAGTTTTGCTTATCAAAATCAAAACTATAAATATTCTATTAAAAAATAGTCCGCGATAATGGCTGAAAAACGTTACAAGTGCGATATCTGTGACAAAATGCTATCAGGAAGACACAATTTAAACCAACACATCCGAGTGCATACAGGTGAGGGACCATACAAGTGCGAAGTGTGTCAAAATCGCTTCAAAGACTCAGGTACATTAACTAAGCACAAACGAATCCACAGTGGGGAAAAGCCCCACGTTTGCCAATTTTGCCAGAAATCCTTTGGCAGAGCAGGCACTCTCAAATCCCATCAACTTGTTCATACCCAGACAAAGCTTTTCAAGTGCAGCATTTGCGAAAAAGGATTTTCGGTAAAGAGCAATTTGAAATGTCAATTGAGGGTGCATACTGGCGAGAAACCTTATTCATGTAAAAAATGTCTGTTATCATTTACAAATAAAACCTCCTTGAAATATCACGAAGAAACACATTCTAACAAAAAACTCAACGAATGCGACATCTGTAACAAACAATTTAGGACAAAACTTGGTCTCAATTCGCATAAAATGATGCATTCAGACCGATATAAATGTGAAAATTGCGGCCATCGATGTCAGGACAAAAGTCATTTACTTGAACATCAGAGAACTCACTCTGGCGAACAACCTTTTAAATGCAATTTATGCGAACAGACATTTTCCCATAAATCCACCCGAGACAGACACATTCGCTCGCATTTGGGTGAAAAACCTGAAAAGTGCTCGATTTGCAACAACCGATATGCTGATAAAAGTTCTTTGCGTCAACACATGCAGACGCATTTGTGTAAGTCATTTAAATTATTAGAGTCATTATAATTTGTGTGCATTTTATGTTGCGTGCTGTCAAAATACTTATTTTGAATATGTAATGATTTGTTTAGGGGAATCTGAGTGCTTGTTTTGCAGTCAGCTGATGCCAGAAGAATTGATGGAAACACATATCCGCAGTCATACACGAGAGATGTAGGAAATGCATTGTGCCCTGCAGAAACTACAATTTTTTTGAAACAGATCACATATCTTTTAAAAAGTGTATAAATTCAAAGTGTTTACAGAATTTGTTTGCACTTTGGCTGAACAAAAATACTTTTCCTTTTTTTTCGTTCTATTATTCTCAAGATTTATGTAAAATACAGTTTAAGTTACAGGAACAGAATTTTTTTCCATTGTTGATTGGGAGTGCTGATAGATTTTGTAAATTTAATTAAAACATTTTCAACATGATTCTAATTGTCATGGATTGGATAAGGATTTTAAAAAAAATTATTGTTAAATAAAATACTTAAGAATCAAATTAATACCCAATACAAAATTCTTGTTGTTCGCTCTCCTTTCCACAGCTAATTTTCAACTCATTTCATTTATTATCCGTGATGCACATAGTCAAGTTACCGTAAAATCTTAAATAAACGCCGGGGCGTCTACATACATCGACGATTTTTTAGTCCGTAGGGGCCGGGGCGTCTATTAGGGGGACGCGCGTACTGGAGGGAGGTGACTAAATTGCTCCGCTGACTTTTGTTCCAAAGTGTTAGAGGCCATCATCGTAATGCATACATACATGACAAAATCCAAAATTGGTAGGTATAAATGTGGACTTCCGCCGTCACAAAAATACATCCGAGGCCAAAGAGACCAAATGTTGTGTTGCTTATTCACTCAAACGCACAGATATACGCTGTTTCCAATGCGGTATTTTTAGTAAATACAAGTGTTTGAGGCGTGTAATAGGGGGAGGAGTCTATAGTACTGATTGCCAATTGATTAAATATTGAGGAAAATGTAGTATCTTCATAATGTTTTGTATTTCTTTTGGCCTCTACTACATTTTCCTACCTTTCCATATGCTGAATCTCAGCTGCGTAGTCCAAAAGCTTCCAAATGCCTTCATTTTAAAATTTCCCTCAGCCTATTTGTCGCTTTCTTTCAGTTTTACTGCAGTTTCGTTCCATACTGCACAGCGGAATGAAAAGATCGCTTGTTTGAAGGTCCTACCTGAAACCTCTTTTAGTTTGAACAATGCCCTCCGCGACTCTAAGGACCTTCGTATCTACTTTAATCACTGAAGACTTTCATTTGATGATTGACAAAACATTTGTTCCTGTTCGACCTCGTGGCGGCAGTGCCATACTCGTTGAGTAGTTGAATGCGTCCATGAGGACGCCCAAGAATCCAGGCATATTTTGAATGTGATCAGTTGACACGAATTTCTCCCGAGAGGAATTGCAATTTTTTCCTGAAAAGACCGCTCCTCCATGAGGCCCTACTCTGGGTGTACACAAGGATGTCATGCATCCTTGTAGCATTCGGCGTTATTCCATTCAGCTACTGCTCGATAGTCAATGGGGGCAATTTACTCGAAAGATTGGGAAATTTGGAGGGACAGTTATACGAATGTGTGGGATATCCAAGAAGCAGCAAAATTCTCCACATCGCATATCGACTCGGCACCGGTTATAAGTACTTTGACTGGGAGTCCTCCCCATAACCATGCATTTAGAGAACTTTCAACCAGAATAGATAACTCTCAATTAAAGAATCCGCTAAAAGTCTTATTTCTGAGGAAAAATCCCGAAAGGCATACAAATTTGTGAAAATTTCCATGCAAAATATGTAAAACGAAAAATCGTTGTGGCAGAAGGACGTGGTGGCAAATGTCACCGATCGTCTCCTCCTCATATAAATCCCCTCAAAACTGAAAGAGGGATTGATTTTCATGGCCACTTAGCGGTTTGCAAGCAGTAAAGATTTGGAGCAAAGGCAATCAAGACTATCTTCAAAATAATTTTAATTTCCATCCGAAAATTAGTGATTCATCGACCACCTCCTCAACTTTCGAACCAGTTTCAGGTGAAAAATTGACAAGCAAGTACAATAATTTCAAAATAGGTACATATTACAATCAAGTAGTCTCTGACTTCTGTACGAAAACACCTCTTAAACTCCGTTATTGCCATGAAAGTGTGCCTTACATGGCGTAGTTACAAACCATTACATATTTTGGAATGTAAGAAATTACATTTTTTTGAAAATCAAAAAACAATATATTTATAATTCGAATGGAAGAGGGACAAAATATTTTTTTAACCCTCTACCTTGCGGGTGCTAGCGTCCACATTTTAAATCAAAAATGGCTCAAAAAGGACTGAATTAAATTTTCCTGATGGGGTTGAAAACTTTTTTGTGTCTACTATAGTTTGTAGTTTATCTAATTAAAACTAACAAAACTTTGATATGTATGTAATATTGCTCTTAAGATGTTTGCTATAACTTTGCTTCGTTCGCTTACTCGATATCATTTAGTTTTCTAGTTCCGTGCCAAATACGTAAAACGAAACATCTTTGTCACAGAAAATTGACTGCAGATATCACAAGTCTACCCCCTTTCCTCATGAAATGCTCCGAGAATGAAAGAACATGGTTGTCTTTTGTGTTTACTCTCAAATGCCAGTTTACAAACAGTAAGATATTGGACTATTGGTCATCAGAGCGTTTTTAAAACTTAAGAAATCTCCTCCCGAATATTATAGATTCAGTGTGATCCTCTTCAACTTTTGAATGACGAAGTGAAGGTGAAAACTTGACAAGCAATTACAAATACTATTTCACAGAAGCTAGTGTAATCAACTGGTCCCTGTGTTCTGCACAGACATGCTAAAATTGAAAAATATTTGGAAAAGCTATTCACTAATTGATTGAATGGATGAATCAGATTTAATTTTCATGTGAGGAATCGAGCTACAATTGAAGAAACTGCTGATCTCTTCTTTCTTGTTTTTGCCGTGAAACCCTTACTTTCATTCTTACAATAACCTTGAATTTTCATCACGGTATTCCCAAAAATATAAAAAACTTAAACAATGTTTTGCATTATTGAATTCGTATTTAATTACTTCCATTAACGCTATTTTCCATGCCATATTCAGATTCTCTATACTTTACATTCTACAACAATCATTAAGAGGAAAATTCTAAAAACATATGGCCGTTACCATTTTAAGCTTGAATTTAATTACACCTTAAAGCTTGACTCCCAGAAAAATATGGAAAGTTTCATATTTTCACGGTACTTGCAATGCTTATGAATTTAGAATACATGTTTTACACAAAGCCATTCAAATTCGTGTTCTTATTTTAGGGTCTATTGTTGGGTACGATAAAAAGTTCAGGCATCTAAAGCCATAAATAGCTACTTACAAACTCCGTAGACAAGGCATACATGTGCATATAATAAAATATGAAATCTAGTACCCAAAATGTTGGGGCGAAAAGATTAACATTTGAGCTTAAATGTATTTTTGTATTATTATGCCTTTGATTGGT
>JAQIXX010004852.1:0-15235 GCA_034700605.1 Willowsia nigromaculata
CCTCCGCCTCCACCACCACCACCACCGGCTCCACCAGCACCGCTTCCACCGCCGTTGTTATTGTTATGATTATTAGCACCATTGTGGTTGTTCCCATTGTTGGCATTGGATTGTGTTGTTGGATTGTCATCAACAATTCCATCAAGAATCGCATCAATTTCGAATGCTGGCCCCGTCAAGTGGTCAAATAAATCAGTGTCATCATCATCCAGTGAGGAGACGAGACCATTTAGATCCGCTTGGGAAAGCTGGGATAGAGGCAGCTCACCGATCTCTTGTTTGATAATCCTGTCGGAATCAGCTCCCGGGTGAGATGACGAATTGCTGTTTGACTGAGCTCCCATCATCCGATTAGCCTGTGGTCCTGCGGGATTCCCTGGGCCCGCACCTCCCCCACCTCCAGCGCCACCTCCATTTAGCGACGCGATCAGACTGTTGTACTCTCCACTGGATTGTTGGGAAGATGGGGATGTGGTTGTTGTACTTGTCACCGAGGATATTGATATAGAAGAATGGGTTGTGGAAGTGGATGTACTTGAAGAAACCGAATCGGCAAAGCCGTTAGACCCTGGACCAGGATAATAGTGCTTCACTCCGTTGGGACCTTTCTGATGATGAGGGGGTTGCTGAGATTGGAGTTGAAAGTGATGTAAACTCTGTTGGGGCTGTTGTTGTGGATGGGACAAGTACGAGTTCAAGGTATGACTGTTGACCGTACTGTTGGTTGTTGTGCTGGGGCTGTTGCTTGATGGGGGTGCGGAACTGGAGCTGAGGCTAGTGCTTGTGTTAGTGGAACTGGGGCATGAGCTAGCGACAGTATTATGAGTAGGACTGGGAGTGTTGCAACTTCCGGTTGAGCTGCTAGACACGAGGCCTACTACTGGTCCATTTGACGAGGGTCCATCCTTAATTTGAAAAAAACAAAAGTTTCGCTATTAGTTATTCTTTAAATCATGAAAAATAAACGTGTATTATAAAAATAATTGGGATAAACTGAAAAATTGAACAGCATTTCAGTATGCATTTTAAGCTTAGCAACAACGTGACTGAAGTGAAGCTTTGTCTATTGCTGCGATCTGGTAGCTTCATCTACTCGCCGCGCCACCAAATGAAGTAATGAGAAACTACATGTATGAGGCCACGATAGTTGGTAACAATAATGCTAGGTGGCAGCAGCTTTGCTTGCAAAAACCTTTGTTCCTCTAGATTATGCTACATCATCATGTAGAAAAGAATACTTATACTAGCAGCCTATGTACCAACTTTACAAGCGCTACCTTAATATCTTAAACAATCTTAATAATTGCTAGGGCAGTTAGTTGCCACATTGAAACCGTAAGCGGGCGTTCTAAATACTGATAATTGCTGTTCAATTTTAATTGCGAGCCCATATTGCAGCGTAACTTACAAGACATCCAAGGTCAATAAGTTTTCCGTCATTATCGGGACCCCACAGGAGATCATCTATGAAAGGCATTCCCACATCGTCAGCATCCTGAAACCCCCGAGGGGTTCCGGAGCAACTGAGTGACATCGACCCAATTTTTATGTCAACGTTTCCGACTTTCTCTGAGCAAAATTCAAATGTATCTAACTCCTCGTCCCCGTCCAGCTTGAAATACCCGTACTCCCTGCCGAGACAAAGGAGACGGGTGGAACTTCCTTCCAGCTCTTCTGCCGACGACCACTCCACTCTTTCCAGTATCGAATACTACCCAACGTTGGATATAGTCGGTACTAGACGATGAGATCTATTTAGTTCCAATATTAGTTTATTACGGTCCCTTTGACTGGTCATTGGTGATGGTTTATTGGGAAAGTTTGGCTCCTGTAAAATTCAAGAAAAATATACTTTAGTAAATAATTTATATCCACTTGTCAACAATGCACAATAAAGTTAAGGCAACATTATGGTTTTTGGTTAGGTATCTCTAATAATATCTTCATGGGCCTCATTTGTGAATAATATGATGTAAATGTAGAAACCACACCTGCACCTGAGCTACTAAAACCATAACCGTAATGTGCGGTTTGTCCTATAGTATTGCTAGATCTCATCATGAAAATTTATGTAGATAGCAAGGCATGTGCAAAAAATCGATCGCCATGAAGGCTGTGTTTCATTTCCATTATGCTCTTTACGCTGCAGGCTTAATCTCCTATTATGTATCCCTTGCTACTTTCGACTTTTGCTAAATTTTGCAAGCAGCATTCCACTACTTTGCTTTGTATGCATAAAAGCAGAACGCTTCGAGATTCTAAATTTTCTGCAGCGCCACCATCTTTTAATCAGTTCAACCATCTGAAAAGAGTATAGTAGAAATAAAAGTTGGAAGAGCTGCCACTAGGTGGTACACTCGCTTGAAGTTAAGCTTCCGCACATATACATTTCGTTGCATGCAAACCGTTTGTCAGCCTTGATATTTGCAAAACTGAATGTTGTATTATTGATTGCTATAATGTTCCTATTTGCTATTTCAAACCTTAATTTACAAACATTGTGCAACACTTTGTACAAAAATTTCACGATTTACACGTGTTTATATACCAAGCACTTTTCTCGCTTGTACATATTTGCAGTTAACGATCCCAATTTAAAATCATCAGTGGTTACTGAAAATTTTTTGGAAGTAATGTTTTATTATCATTTACATGTCAAAACGCAAACTGCAGCGTCGGATTTCCGCATTAACGTCGTTTTCAAGATGCAGCAGAACAATTTGAAAAATTGTATGGATGGTTCTTTAAATTGATTACATGTAAATTGTTCACACTTTGCCATGCACCTGTCCTGTTTAATGCCAGTTTTATGCTATTTCCTGAGCATGAATTGAGTATTTCAAATAGGTACAGGTAATTTTAAACTAATGACATGACTATGTGTAATACTCCACGTTCACGTACGTAGGCAAGTAGCACACAACTTGGAGTAACAAATCTGATTAAAAATGTCATGGATAAAATCAAGATGCAGATTTCGTCGTGACCTCTCGTCGTATTTTGATCATTAAAAATGTTCATACATCTCCGACCTTTCTCATAAATCATTGTATTGATAATAGTTTATTTGACAAAAAGGAAACCAGAAAAATCTGTTGCTAAATTGCTTTGAATTTTTTGACAAACTTTTCTCGTAAACAAACTTTGTTTTTTTTAGCTTTAACAATGTAAACAATCTACATAGTTTACTGTAATCCAGTCAACCGAATTCTGTGCAAATCTTCCGTATTAGCGTTTGAGCATAATATTAAATGAAATAGCACTAATGATCGCAGACAACGAATGAGAAAGAAAGAGGAACTAAATGCCATCGCAGATGGAAAGAAAACAGCCTGATGGCAGTGTTTGGTTTGTTAAGTTTGAGAATAAAATATTTGCAACGCTATTTATACTTATTTGATTATTATGCGCCCTTGGATCGAGTTACGAGTAAAAATCCTTAAAGTGTTTGTCAAGGAAACGTGCTGCCGCCAGCAAAAGCAACATCATCCCAGCAGTATACAGACATGTAATGTCAAAGTCGACTAACAATGAAATCATTTTGAAGGCTGAATTTTTATATAAGGCAAACTTTGTATGGTATAAAAGAGTACATAGAGATTGTAGATCAGGCATGGCGAAGTAATAAAACATAATTGTTCAAAAAATGTATGCAATAGCAACCCACGTTTTATAAGAGAGATACATATGCTAACTGACGCCTTACCACCTGTGTGTGCACGCACGCACAAGTATAAAAAACACATGCTTATTAATGTACATTTATCTCCTATTAATGACACACTATAGTCATGTTATACCAAAATTATGTTGGTGTTTATGTGTGAAAGGAGTATAGCAGTAAGTCAGGCATGGCGATGATGATAGTAACACGTTTCATTATTAGCTAATTCATAGTCAAGTTCAAGTACAAAAGTTACCGAATCTTCTTCCTCCTTATCAACACTTTTTGTTGCAGAAATGAAATGACATCACATGGTTAAGAGAAGTAGGCAAGTAAAAGGTAATTGGTAATAATAAAAATGTTGTGGGTATGACTTTTGTGTGCATTATTTTGCTAATAAAGCTTTCAGAAAAAATAATTGTCATCCAGTTTACATTACGCAAATTGTTGTTGGCTTACATATTGTCCTCAACAAGATCATGTTGGAAAAGAAGTAATATTACGATTTTGGAGACAGATTAACATGAATTTTTTCAAAACATTTTTAAAATAAATTAAAAACGAATGTTTGTGCGGTTTTTTTTCAAGCAATTTGTAAAATTTCGTTTATAATTTTAACACTTTTTGCCAAAACGTTACGTAAGCCTTGACATGCTTACATAGTTTTTGTAGTCAATTTCTATACTTCATTATGGCTTGTCGCATATTTCGTTCTTAGTGCCGGTGTAAATGACTTTGTAATGTTTTTCTTCCTGTGCTTATTGATTATAATTAAAGCACAACAATTCACAATTACCAATCATTTTCTGGCTAGTAGGTATATACTTCCGGTATGTGGATGGAAGTAGAATGAAGGTTTATATTACACAAGAAGTTCATACCAGCATTCAAGTCTATATCAATTAACTTAATTATTATCGACTATTAACTTAAACGTGGATCATGGTCAATGTTGCTAGGAATTTGAACGGATGTGAGCTAATTGGGATAATCTGTAGAAATGTTTTATGGAAATTCACATGTATCGTAGGAAATATTTCGATTTAATAAACTTTGATTCCAGATGTACGCATATCGAAAGAAAGGTAGTGTTAATTTTTAATACTTGTAATTATATGAAGGTCAAAAAGTTTCCATGCGGGCAGCTTCTTGTATGACTACTACGCGCAATCGGACAGATGTAAAGTTTTCAAAAACAATACGTAATTTTGTAGACTAGCTATTATTAAAACTAATGACGTTCTACGAGCTGTAATCTGAATGTCTGCAAAAATATTTGGTCTGCTTTTATATAAAAAATTATCATTAGTACTCTTGACTTAAAAATGGATCCTCTTTAATATATGAATATAATAGACACTAGACACAGACTGATCGTCATACATGCTTCAATTTTAACGACGGTTCTCAATAGCATCATGACTGCATTTCGTCTGCACAATCATCACTACCACCACCATCGCTGCATTTTATACTCAACAGCCCTTCCTCTTATCGGTCAAATCTTCTAGCAAGCAATGAGACGAGCGTGCATTATTTCAGAATGATTGCAGCAACAACAGCCAGCCAACTTTCTCCTGTCATAATACCTAATATTACAATTTTGAGCGCATATAACGTGCTTGTAACTTGTAATACTGGTGATAATACTAAGCTTTTAGCACTCACACAGCTTCATAACAAGTTTGTAATATTGTAATAGTAATAATGTAGTAACAACAATCAGTGCTGCTGCATACAAAAACAAAAAGTGCAAGCACCTTTTTGTGCTATCATGCTTCTTATCATATCATAGGAAGTATCATACCATCGAGGTGAAATAATTGTAACAATATGTGTTACTACTACAATCTCAAAGTATGCAGTTTATGCTCATTTTGTTGTTGCAACACTGCCGGTACAACAACTTAATCAAATTGTCTGCAAAAGTGTAAATATCATAATACCTTATCTCTTATGATACAATTATATCAAGCAAGTTGTTAAGGGCAACGAATCCCTTTTGAGATCTTCGAAATACATAAAATCCACAAAATACAGTTTGTTGCATGCAACTAGCAACTTTACACGATATTATAGATTGTTGAAAAACAATGAAAGTGTTAAATTCAACCTATACATCAGCTACCAGTCCACTTTAGTTTGTTATCTGTGCGTTTCTTCGTAACAAATGCAGTAAATACAATTGAACTGCATGTCATTGTACAACCACAAAAAATGTGAATTATGACAAGAAAAAACTTCGAGAAAAAAAGTCATCATGATCATATCCGAACTGAAAGCTTCCTTCTTTCGTACCCATACAGTCGAGATGTCTTTAGAACTGGTGACGGTATAGTACAGCTTATAATATAGTTCTTTAACTTTCTGTCGGTTTTTGTTTAAAATACCCTACACAACAAGTCAATGCACTGCTGCGCTGCGGCAGCGACTCACTGACTGACATTACACTGAACTTTATAGAAAACATACTGCATATCCGTGAGTATAGGTGTTTATGATCGTGTCGTGGTAATAGTGGTATAGCAAGTTTTTTTAGAGGAAGGAGCGGGCCAAAAATGTATAATGATGTAAATGTATGGATGGATGATAATGATGGAGTCGACAGGATTCAGGATCATAATATGTGCTCAATATATTCCCTATTGTTTAAATTTTGTGTGCTTAAAACTTGGCAAGAAGTTTCAATATTTGCTGGGTTTCTGGTTCGATTTTGTATTCGAATGCTGACTTGAATATGAATAATATTCTCTAAAAAAACGATCTTTGGCTCCATTGATCATCCGTCATTATTGACTAGTTGCTGCAGTACTTAGGCAGATTCAAGTTACTCTAACTCCTCTGAACCTTGGACTGTTTTAGAAAATAAACTTTTTTGATTCAAACATTACTTTTGTGCTTTGTAAAAGCTCAGAATCCTATAGATTTCCATGTCACTTTCTTCTCGTTGACAACATTGCTTCAAAAATTCATTGTGATTTTCAGATATTGCCAACATTATACAATATCCAAAGGTTAAAATATTATAATTGTATAAGATTCATGGTTTCATACTTTAATGAAAATATCAAAGAGTTAATAAAATGCTGAAACAGATTACTTCACAACTTCTCAGAGTGATATGCAAAAGGATTGACATTGGATTATCATTTTACAAACTTCACATTAATAATGTCAATGTATTTGTTTTTCCATCTAATACATTCATAAATATGTATTCATTTTACATACAGCGCAACTAGATTTTTTGGCACTCGCAAAATCGCAGCGTATCCGTTCTGTACATGATTCATTCCCATCATCATAATTCCCTGACTCAGAAAGTTAAAGATCAGAGTGGTGATGATGATTGCAGCGGAAGTTCAACTTGGTTACTGCATTAAACCAACTAATCATGTTATCGTCAACAAAAGCGAAGGCGAAACGAAAACTATGAAAGTTTGAACCAACTTGTTATAGATATTTGCACTGACATTACTGGGAATTTTGCACTCCGCTTTTACTGCAACTCTCTGCTACTGCTTTTATTGCATGTAATGCTCTTTCAAGTTGTATGAGGTGCCATTAGCACGGCTGTCACTGATGATGTTGATGGCTACGCTTTTCCCCTCTACACCGTCATCTTTTATGCCACCGACAAACCCGAAAGATGAAGGGAGTATTTTAGGCTTCTTCCGCAGTTTATCATCCTCTCCCGCACTCTCTCTGTGTCGATCAATGCAGTAAGTTAGAGGCAAGTAACAACAGTAGTAAAGGTTGGACCAGGATTATTGCCACTAATTCAATATTGGAGAACATGACGAAAGAGAAAAGTGCAATTTACCGGCCTCCTTTTCCTTTTCCACTTGTTTGAAAGATGAACTCTCAACTTTAGTATGGAATTTTTTCAAAGGAAAGGCTCGAATGAGGAAATGTGGGGTTCGGAGTAAACATGTAAAGAAAAAGTGGGAGGGATGATACCTGAATAAAAGGATATCTTTATTTGGAGTGAAGTACAATAAACACGAGTAAGTATGTAAACTCGCTTATAGCTTCCGACTTTTTTCCTACTGCTTCTCTATAAACTTTTCCACGTTAGAAAATAAAGTTTTGAGTTGAAATTGCAGAGCTTTTGTAGAAAAAAAAAAACTTTTTTAGTTGGAGTAGTTTTCTGAGGCCATTTCACGGTTGGCTGCTACAGGGTGCAGAAAAGTACAATGCTGTTGCTACTGCACATTTTATTCATCTTATTGTCGACTTTCGTTCTATTATTTGCTATCGGAGTTTACACATCATATATACATTTATATACATAATAATATGAAACTCCTGATTACATGAAAGAACTCACAATGAGCTATAACTGACATGAGCAAGTTGGAAGTTTGGAGCTGATGTGATGTTAGTTGCAATCAAGTGCATATGTTTGCTCCGTTTCTGTTACAATTTTTATACTTTTGCTTTGTCGTCTATGCCCCTCTTTGAATCTCTGGCCATTCTCCATTATTCATTTCCGTGTGTTGAAAATGTGAAAGGAGAAAACTCCATTTTTGCTTCAAAAAAGGTAGCCGTTTGCATCATCAAGAGAATGAAAATTCGATTTGAAACTGTTTCCAAAACTACAGATGATTGAAAAGATGCGAATAATTATTCAGAGAAAAGTGGAGAAACTAGGTTTTTTGAGTTCAATGACACTCATCATTACCAGCGATTTCAATGATCGACAATCTTCATTCGGTTTTGCATGTGTCGAATAAATCTTCCATAGCTAAAATCATCATCATCATTACTACATGCGCAATGATCATTTATCGAATATATTGCACTATTGCAGTTTTTCTGGTTAGAATATTAGTGCTTATGTGTACCAAGACCTCAAGGCACCCTCTAGCAATTTATTTTGTTAAGCGTTTTGATACTTGTACGTAGAATTCGCCTATAATGAACACTTTATTTCAAGTTTTACTTTTACTTTCCATTGCCGTACCGTGTGGCCATCACTTTCGTTATCACACGTTCTCACCTAGCCAGCAACTACCACAAAACTCCCCTGTGCATACATTATCGGCAGCAGCAGCAGCAGAGAAATGAAGTTGAAACTTTTCCTGTTCAAAGGACACTCAAAAATTAGAACTAGATAATAAAATAAATGGTTCATTGTTGTGTTGCGTAAGTTGCTAATTAGATCTAAAAACTGAACCATAAAAATAATTGAGTATTTTTGCACATTAAACTCAAACAAAGGATAGCTAGCTTTGAAAATAAGTGATTAAGCCTTTCTCACAAAAATAAGGTTGAAAAATGATTTTGATAAAAATTTTAGACGGGATTTTGGATATGGGTAATGTGATATTAAAAGCTAGAACGCTATTTAAAACAATTATATATGCTACTCTTTGCTCTTTTTAATTAAATCTGTACAAGATCATCGAGCAGTAAAACCAGTTTCAAGCTATAGTTAATACTTAATGGCTTCAATAGCATATCAGTTTATATCTAATTAAGAAAAATACATCCTAATGCAAGAACAAAAAGAGCATAAACAAAAGATTATAGGGATTACAAAGTAGGAAATACGATACGTTTTATGCATGCATAATAAATGTATAATATGCAGTTCATCAATGAAACAACATTCACGTGATGTCTTACTACCGATGATATTGGTGAAGGCATCAACCTTCACCTCCAGCAACAGAAGCGGTAGAGGGAAGAGGATTTTTTAGCTTGTGGTGGTGGCATTGTGGCACCACAGTCGTTACACATTGACATTGACTCAGATAAAGGTAACGTGAAGCAACAACAGATATTATGTTGCTAACGCGTAAGAAGAAGCAGGCGGAATGCTGTTAACAAATATAGGTATTGGTGAGCATCCCTTTCTCTCTGTTCTCTTCATATCTGTGGCGCTTAACTGCGCCTTGCCATTTTGTCTGCTGCTTAAAGAACAATACAAATTCAATTGCAAAGAGACGTGCGCACACACAATGATTGCTAGTGGCAAATAGAGAAGTAACCCTGATTGATTGTGCAAGTGAATGGTAGTGGTAATAGTAAGGTAGGTAACTCTCCCAAGGGACTGCCATCGTAACTGTTGAAATAAATAGTCAGAGGTACAACTTTTCCTCTCAAGTGGCCCAAAGCACGACTAATGACACCATTAACGCTAAACCAGACTTTAATTTGAATCAGCTTGAGTTTAGTAAAACTTCAAAATTAATATTGAATCCTGTGTTGTCAGGTAATCATACAAAATATGCGGACGGACGGGACACAGACATGCTATGTGGACTTTTCATGATTATGCAAATGCGAAAAAGACAACAATGTATTAATTCTTGTATACATTTTAGGTGATGGTTGCAAGATATGCAGTAGGTATGTTTAAGAGGAATGAGGATGTGTAGTATGAAAAAATGTTTATTCCTCTCTTCTTCTGGTGCTGCACCATTAATTAACGTGTAGCAAGTGGGTGTTCTCTTCCCATGGTCACCCTATTATATTCCGCTAACAAAAGCAAGTGTCCTTAAGAACGATACAAGTTCAACAATGCCATTGACAATACCAAGTTCATTTCTCATGTTGTATACTAATGCATATTTTTTCTCAGCCACAGATAATCTTTCTACTATGCGCATATACTCACTTCATCCTCTTCCACAAAAACTATTAAGCAAATCAGTACAGAATCATGACTGCACCACTGCTGCGGAATATTGGAATCTATTTGCGGCGCCAAGAAGCAAGAAAGAATATAAGCCAGATAAAGTCTGCTATTTCAGCATTCTGTACTTCCACCAATAAAAGCACCTCTTGTCCCATCTCCTCTTCAGTTTTGCATTTGCCTAGGTTAAAAATGAAAACAACAACAGCAACGTCAACAGCGAAAAAATGTGCAGAAAATTTGAAGAGATAATTCTAGGCCATGATCATCATCAGCGATAAAGTAATTCTTCGTCTTACTCCATCTTCTTCTTCATCATCGGCTGCCCTTCATCTGTGCACGCATCATCATCATGAAAGAAACATCAGCGGAGGGATTAATCATTATTTTTGCATTCAACTCTCTTGTCATCTCTTCGTCCACATATATTTCCACATCCCCATAAAAACTTAATGCTTTTTGTACCAACTGCATCCCTCCTTGCAGAAAAAACCACAAGTGAAATGACTTTACCATTTGATAATTTACTCGCAAGAAAATAATCTGATGACAGTATGGAATTTTATGGAGTAAAATTTTCCTTTTGTGACATTTGTGATAGAATTACCATACAGTATTGAAGATGCAATTGAAATTAAATTCCTTCAAATTTTTTCCACGTCCAACACATAAATTCAATATTGTCAGCGTATTGAACGATATACAACAAATGGTTTGTAACACCAGTCCCCAAATCATCATCAGTATTTTTGCTATTGAACACCAGCGCAGAAAGATTGTTTACGATGCTGTATCACAAATATGATGATGGAAGTAACAAGTAACGACCGAGGTAACATTGAGGAAATCAAGGTATCATCACGACGACGACAATGCTGGTGATGATGAGCAACGCAGGCAGATTTATCCTTCAAACAAAAAAGGACTTTTTTCCTATTTCCTTTTTGCATTAAACATCACCATAAAAAAATTATAATCATCATATTTTATACTGTCTACAGATGCACTCATGTGTAAGGATGCCGGTATTTGTTTTATATTCACACCAATTATATGCAAAACGTAATCGGTATGTTCTTTTATTTATTATAATGCGTTACACGCAGACATGCAAGCGGAGTACTAGCTCTCTTTCAATCTATCCATGCATTCATCTCAATTTTCTTTCCTGTTGTTCTACTTTGTTCGTGTCATGGCTTCACCTCACTCACAGTCAGAGTCAGGGTAAAGGACATGGACAATAAAAAATGCACAACTTTTAATGATGGAAAGGTTAACTCTTCTTTTAAGTTGCTTGATGCATTTAAGCAAGTAGAATAATCGTTAGATAGTCATTAATTAATTTTACGGTTAAGCTAAAGGGAACTGAAAATGTAATGAAGAGTGTATTGATGCCGATGGCAAGTGCTGGTGGAATGGTGGATGATTTATGATTTGGAGATGCACAAATTATGCATTGCATTATTTTGATGAGCGAGTTGGATTGGAATTGCAAATGTACCTAGTGAATTGAACACTGAAATGTAAAATCCCATGATTGATAATTTAAAGTAAATAAATAAAATATTTATTTAAGATTCAAGATAAACTACCGCATGGAATCGATTCACCTTCAAAAATTCATACATATTGTCATGATTATCGATTATACGATAATAAACCCTGTAATGAAATTTCTGGTTAAGAATTTTATGCATGTCGAATTGTAAGCCATACGAATTGTATTGTGTAAGTTTAGCTTGTAGAAGTGCAGTGTGGCAAACATTTTGAGCAGAGACATTGAATTTGTCAGCATGATTGTCAGCCGCCTGCCCATCCAAACTCACTTCCAGTTGTCCGGCATTAGTAACTTTATTGTAAACAATTAATGTTTTACCGCATATAGATAGGTATGTAAGGATGTAATAAACAAACATATAATATGATAAACTTATTCATAAAATTGAACTGACTATTGATAAATTTAAGACTTATAGTTTATGATTTTAAAAGTGATTATATTTAATTAGCGAAAACAAACCTTAGCGTTAAGCATTTTACTCGTTCTTGATGAACACAGAATTTGCACAGAGATTCATTTTTTGACTCATTATGCTTGGTACATACTTTTTGAGTATCTTGATTAGTGATGGGGCTTTACAAACGAGCACTGACACATGTCATAAAAATGACACGTGTAATAAGTGAAAATAGACACAAAGGAAGGCTTGTTGCTGTTTGTTAGTAGAGTAGATTAAATTGCCTACTTAATACTACACAAATGTTGACTTTTTTGGGGCTGCTGCTGCGGTAGGGAAAATATAATTCATTTTCACGTAGTTTCTCTCTAAACCCACTCTTGTAAGCCTGAAATATGTTGGTGGCACAGATCCAACAGTGTATACATACACTGTTTGCTACCGGGATTAAATAATTACAGGAAGTAGTAATTATTATAGATTACCACATTGATAGAGACTATGATTTTTGTGATATTCTAAGTGCTTCTTTACTGTTGATTCCAGATTGGAACAGATTATGAGAGCTCATTGATCATATATGATATGAATAAGTAATAAATTAGTAAATTTGCTTATCGGTGTTCGCAGTTTTATAATGCAAAACCCTGATGTTTTTCGTGATATTGATTATTATGCTGATGCTATGTATCAATTGTCAATGAGTCAATCATTTAAGTTTTTTGTTTGAGCAAATATCGGAAATTTAACGAGTTTATTTGATCGGTTGCATGCAAGTTATATAATTTTCAATACTTAGCAAGTAGTGTGAGATTTATTATCTTCTATGTACATCATATGTAAAGATGCATGCATTCACATACATTACAATGTTACGCTTCTACAAATGAGGAAATATTGTACTATATATTTGCAGAAAACCCACGTGTAAATGAGTATAACCTTCGTTGTTGCGCTGCATGAAAACAAATTGGAGGCTTATCTACTTCACTAGTGCAATTGAAACACGTATTTGAATAATATTGATAATATCAACAACGGAGACGCGTATAATTACATCATCACTGAATATACAGATATAACAAATCGGATAAAAATAAAATACATATTACACAACTCCAAACAAAGAAATCTCAAATTGATGGTCGAAAAATTTTTGAAACTTTGTCCACACTTAGTCCATGCAAATATAAGCCGGGACACAAAAAATCAGGAAGAAAACCCGACTACACAGTGATTTATACGATTTCAAAAAGTCGAAAAAAACATGGACCGCCATCACTGAGGTCAAAGATATGCGATGGAGTTTAGCTTGTACATAAATATGTAAAACTTGATTTTGATACGAGCGGAAGTATTTTGTATAATTTATTTCGAAATTTTTCATGAAATATGCAAAGTTAAATTTTTCTTTGTTTGTTCAGTTAACTTGAAGAAAATTTGTTTATCTTTCATATTATGGAAAAAGTACCTAACTCCATAATATTTTCTTTTGTTTCATTTTCGGTGACAGCGATGATTAGTATCAATGTCATAATTTCGGTACCAGCTTTGATTTGGAACTTAGTATAAATACCAGCGCAAATTGGTTAACAATCATCAGTTTGTCATGAGCAATTGTGGCATGCAGTCATAGGGGAAACTTCCATATAGCCAACATTTGGAGTAATTTGTCATTGATCCTTACGCATCTGGCCCTTCAAACTTTTCAAAGATCGTGTGTTGGGCATTTTGGGAAACCTCAAGCTATCAAAAAAAGCCCAAACATAATTAAAAATGGCGAACGCAGCCAGGCCAAGCGGTATCGGGAAACAACCCAAGATTACCTCGTTTTTTCCCAAAGTCCAAAAAATGGATTGTGCCAATGACGCCATCTCTTCTCCCCAAATGAAGAGGATGAAAGTTGAGGATGGAAAACCTGCTTTCTCTCTACCATTCTTGGAGGCGACGGAAAGGATTAAAAAAAAGGCAATGGAAGGAGTCGAAGTTGATGTTGAAATGGAGCCTGATTCGTCTACCGGATCACCTTCCAAGACGGTACGGTGCCACTTTTGCGACAAAACATATAGTGATCGTTTTGGCCGTAGGCGCCATGAGCAGAAGTTTCATGAGTTCGAGATGGGTTACTATGGAACATGTACTAAGTTGACAGACCGGACATCAACGCAGGAAAAGGTAAGATAAAGTAGACCATTATTACGTCGACTACTTTATACATTATTAAATTAGGTCTGAACTAACAAATCATCTTATGTTGGCTATCTATTTGATAATAATTTTATAGTTCCAGCAGTGGCTGCCGAATGTGAAGGAGGGATACGAAGTTAATGCGTCGGATTTAGGAGTTTTCGTTCAGGATCCTGCAACTGGAATGAGTATCATGTCATTTCATTTGGAACTGGGTATATCTAATGTTAGTAACAATGAAGTACATAATGTCCGATCACGCCTACGCCAGGTAACTCGTCAATGGTACACTGCAGGGCAAAGCGTGGGCCATTTAATTCCGGTGGAAAGCTGTAGAGACGACGTTAGTTTAATTGAGGAGTCTTTCGAGGGCAAAAATTTTGCCCCCCAAGAGAAGAATCTCAACTCTAATACTTGGCGGTGGAAGGAGGCACATGGAATTAAGCTTTCTCAACACTGGAATGTATCAGTGTTCACGGGAGTTCTACTGCAATCTAGGTATGTATTATTACATTGTCTTAATGTAGACCTTACACGCTAACTATAATTAAATTCATCGCATTTGAAATTTCAATTAGCGGTCAGAAACTGGAGGATGCTAAAGGAAAGCTCTGGGGAATCCCTACTCATTGGTGGTCCGTGTTAGTTCTGGAACGGGAGGGGTCGGAGCCTTTGTATGATGCCTTCATCATACCAAACATGAAGCCATCTCAGGGTTTCTGGAGTTTCCGGTGCTCCATTGAGAAAATCAAAGCGGAAACCGGTTTGGACTTTTTTGCATTG
>JAQIXX010004853.1:0-15234 GCA_034700605.1 Willowsia nigromaculata
AAAAAAAATTTTGGGGTCACAATTCTCTAATAGGCAATTTTAGAGAATTGTGACGTTAGAGAATGTGTCGGACTACCCTAATATATACACACATTCAAAGGCATTTCAGTGCAAATGCGAACTCTCACATAAGCAATCAGTAAAACTCAGCCACAAAAGTAACAGCTAGAGTCTCATATTTCTCAATTCGAAGCTTCGTATTTCTGTGTCGTCGTTCCTCTCTTGGGCATTTGATCGCCAAGAAAAGTAGAACTTTTCAATTGCTTCTCTTTCGCATCATCATCATCATCATGATGGTGAAAACGTGGACAACGCAGCAACGTCAGTCATGTGCCAGTAGTCAGCCACTCCATATTATCATACAAACTTGCCTTTTCTGCATTATACGGGTGCAAAATACAATTCATGAAGCAATTTGTGTGGGAATAGAACGCAGAAAAGTTTGAGTTGCGGAGAAGAAGGGGTGTTGCTTTTATTATTCAGCTTTGTAAGATTCAAGGTTATAGGGCCAAACTAGTTGTGGTTGTTGTGTGGATGATGGCAGTGTCGACTGTCTATTTTCCTATTGCAATAATGTAAAAGGACTTATGCTGATCACTTCATCGGCAAACATTTTATTACAACAAAGCACCATGTCAATGTCATCATGTCAACCGTTTCCCACATTTATCTGGATGGCAACGATGAAATGAGCTGACAATTTGCAAATCAATCGGTTTTCTAGTAGTCATCGGTTTTGACCGTAAATGTTTGGTTCCTTTCACTAATTTTGCGTAAATTCAAATGCTATTGATTCTGCTGATGCATCACAAACGAAAATATCAACTAAATCAAATTTTCTCTTTGCCTTTGGCATTTTCCTCACTCTATAATTACATGTTGAAAGCTTACCTAAATTAAATAATTGTAAAATGCGGCGGCATTGTGAAAATTGCTCTCTTTTCCAACAACAAAGCCGACATGAGTTCTTTGAGGAAAAACATTTTACCTAACTCAAAAATGAACTGACGTGGGAGAGCATTTAAGTTTTTTCTGAAAAAACCTGATTTCGTAACTTTATATTGTAGAGTCTATAGCAGGAGAAATCAATTACATGCCACAGTTTACAAAACAAGCGAGTCATTCCCCACCAACTCTGAAATAAAATATGATTCAATGTTGCCCCTAAAGAATTCACTTTCAGACGAAACTTTCCTTTCCCATTCTCCTCATCTGTTATTAATTCCGGTGTGGAAACCGCCCTCATTTCCGGTTTTCTTCTTCCTCATCTACATCACAAAGAAAACCTTTTCAGTTATACAGTATTCCGTAGCCGTCTCTCATGCCACATCAGCATTACACTGCGTATATGTGTTACTGTACCCAAAGTATTCATCAGAGCAAACAACAAGAAATTCCCAAGAAGTAACACAAACTACCTATGTTGTTTGCGTTGTAGACTAAAAAACGCAAAATTCTATTAAATGGAGGAAAAGCAAAATAAAATGCTTCTACCAGCATGGTCGCTAGATATCAAGTAGCAAAAATATTATTTAAACGAAAATGAACATATCCGAGAGAAAGGATCTTATCATCTTTTTAATGGTTCTATATGCTCTGCTTCTGTCGTCATTGCCTGTCTTTTCCCCCTTCTGCCAACCACACAATACCTGTCTAACTTGTGCCAAGTTGCACAGCTTTTCACCCAATGCAAAATTTATAGCAAAGTTTAAGGCCAGTCAAGAACAATTAAATAATTTACACTTTTCCACGTCATGGTAGAAGTATCCTTGAAAATTATTGGTGAAAAGAGAAATTGTTTTAACGAAGTACGTACTAGCGAGGTATTGAATCCTTCAAAGAATGTTATTACAGCCAAAGTAGTGGAGAAAATTGGAAAAGTGAAAAGTTGCCAGCAGTTTCTAACAATCAAAACAAGAGCATCAAGTGTTGCTGGAGGACCAACATCACCGCAGGTTACAAGTTACAGTGACTATAAGTGCTACACTACACATTTTTCCTCCATTTCCATGCAAACAGAATTATTTGAAAAGAAAGGGTAGGAGAAAGAAAGTAGGCCGAAGAAAAGTACAAGTTCACTAGAGAAACTTTAGAGTGGAAAGAAAATATATACAAAAATGTAGTATTCTATTATTTACTACTTATCAACTTTTCATACCCATATGCACTCTGCACTACGCACTAATGATGAAATGTGACTCTGTATTGTGTTTATATGTTTGCATTGAAAACAAAGGGAATGAGGGGTTCCTGCATTTTTTCTGTATTCTCGATTACAATCGCTATTAAAATAATCATAAAATGGGTGCTAGAATACCACCACAATAGCCTGAATCATGAAAAAATGGCAAGACTGTAAAAAACGACACGTCGAGAGTGATGCAAAAAAGCCTGGAAATCCGATGCCTCATCAGTTCTAAACTCTCTAGTTGATTTGCAAACACTAAGATTCCATAATTTCCCTCTTTTCTACTAAACCTTTGATATAGCGCACCTGAGATTTTGTTTTTCATGAAGCTACAACAGTATTCCAACAACACTGCTCTGTTATTCTTCCCAAATGAATTTTCTTCATAGCCAAGTGGCTCTCTCATTCCTCATCCAACTGTGTATACATAACTGCTTGATGGAAGTTCATATCAAGTTTCTCTTTCTCTCTCTCTCTCACACCAACTGTATCAATAATGTGTTTAGCAGATATTTTGTTAGCAAGTCGCCTACTTACATTAGTTTACCTTCCTGCTGCTGCTGACTGGTTGAGAGCATTTTTTTTTCTCTTTCAGGATGCTCGACACTCTGGCTGTTTTGTGCTTGTAGGTGTACATTGTTTGTCATGCAATATTAATAATGATAAAAGAATACATGCTGCTTTATAATGTGCTCTCTGCGAGTAATTTACAGTGCAGCAGTAATTTTATTATAGACGAGAATGTTTTTAGAATTTGGTAGTTTTGGAAGAGGAGTGCAGTAACAGGTCTGTGTGACGTACGTCGTCGTTCGCTCTGCTACAGTTCTGGAATGAAAGGGTATTTTAGCTGTTGTAGTAAGAAGGCAGTAATGTATTATGTAGAAATGGAAATTTAAAGGGAATTTGGAAGAGCTTTAACCGGAGGAGGAAGACTGTTGGTCGGACTCTCTGTTGGAGTCGGTGGAAGTGGTGGCAGTTGTACACATATGAATGGTGGAACATACAATAACTGTATAATAGCTTATTTCCTCATGTCAGTGCGTACCACGACTACGTGCAAGTTAAATCTAAATGCACACAAGGGATGTAGCATAGAAAACTTGAGAAATTGGAGGCATGCATGCACCGTGCATTATTGTGCCACGAGCTGTTTCTAATAAGTTGAGAGGGGAAGAAGAAAACAGAAGGAGGAGGAATTGTTGGAGGAACAAGAGATGATGAAAAATATATTATGGGTTTGTATTGTTTGGGCTGTGCTGCAAGCGAGTATGGTTTTTTGAACGACTGGTATATCTTGATAGGGATATAACAAAAATCCCTGTTCTAACACATTGTTACAAGCCGAACCAATTACAGAGAAAAAATGATTCCACTTAAAACTCATCATAACAACAATAACTTGGCAGCATAATATTAATATTATATAAAATACACGAAATATGTAGAATGGGTAGGTGTAAGCAAACACTGGATACATACAACACCAATCTCTGTTGTCTAATGTACACTCTCCCGTTTGCGCCACGTCCACTTCTGTGTAGCAGAGCGTTTTATTTATTCTTTTTAGCATGGTTACAGTCATTATGAACATGCAATTAAATGCCTCTTTGGTTTTTTACATAGTTTTGAAGAACTCATTTCGCTCCCGTTGTGCTCCGCTTGAGAAAGCGAAGGGGGACAAAATAAAAATAAAATGTGTGCGAAATGACGAGGGTATACGGTTATATTATATTTATTTAGGTGCGCAGCATGTGGTAAATTTCTTTCTGGAAATGAGACTCTAGGGAAAATGAAGATACGGGAGAAAATGTATTTTTAAAAAGATAAATACAAGCTTTTAAAATAGTGGGCGAGGAAAGTGAAAGTCGTTGCGTCACTAAATTGCTACGTTTATGTGATGAAAACTGATTATGTGATAAATAAAACATTCAAATAAGACGCCTGCTTAAATATCTCATATCATCATTACTAGTACTGCCACCATCAACATTGGAACTCTCCATCAAAGTCAAAATACGCAACTGACAAAAGTTTTCAATTCATTCAAATTACCGGCTTGTTTCTCCTTGCTTACTCATTCCGACAAAGTTTCTGAAAAGTCAGATAGAAAGAGAGATACACAGAGACATAAGCAGTGTAACAGACACCAGCGCAGACGAAACCACATTCCACCAAATAGTTGGATCTAATTTTTCTTCTCAATTACTGCTTTTCCCACTCAAGTCATTCTGATAATGGAATTGATATGTTTCAAAAGCAGAAACAAGGTCGGCTATATATTTAGTCTGTAAAAGAGATGCATTGCGTTGATAATAAAGCATGCTTGTTCGTGGAACCATATTATTTTGCAGTTGTTCAGTTCATCCAGGCTGGTTTCATTACAGAGCAGTCGAGGGTATTGCCAATGTCACCCAGATACATGTAACCATTTCAGTGCCGTTTATTGATACGCATCAATGACGTGTTTCTCGGTATCTATTATTTTCCTTTAGTGCTTATAAGCATCAGTCAATAGCACGATGTGGATCTTTATGTTGAAAGGAGGGTATTGATATCGATGTCATTTAAGTAGTTTCATTTCACCTTTCAGCATCATTATGATCGTCGTCATCATCATCATGAATTGTCGTCCAAGCTAGCAAGCTAATCATCCATTTCATTCTCCCTTCTTCTGGTGATTTGATCTTGTACCACATCACGACCGTGTTGATGATGTTGATGGTTGTGGCAGTCGTAGCAGAGTGGTGGGTGTTCGTGAAGTTCATCCATTTTATTACACACATGTATTATATGTTCCATCCCAGAAGAGTGTTTAATGGAGTCATTCAAGTGTGTAGGTGGATTTCCATTACATGTAGTTATTTCACGCATGCATGCATTACATTACACATACACACACTCCGACGAAATTCCACATTCATCCCTGTTCTCTCGTTGTAAATCCGGTGTACTCACACTGAGTCCGTTATACTGCGATGATGTAAGAATAGTTCTTACGCAGCCTTATAGCAACTTCATCTCGCTTTCTCTTCCTCTCTACACAGAAGAAAGAAAGGAGAGCAGGACAGAATTCTAATATGACAAGTTTCCCCTTTGCTTTCCTGTACGGAAACCCGCTTTCTTTCAATAATGTTTGCATGCCTATGTGGAAAAACAAAAGAAGCCATATAATATGTTGATGATGATTGAAACACGTAGCAAACTAGCTTTGTCTACTAGTAGTACAAGTCCTTTCAACTATCATGTCTATCTCTGCTTAGGTATTTATTCCTAGAACATTCAACAAGCAAAAGAAACGCTTGTACTACTTATCTGAGCAGTGGTAGTGGCGGATTGCTAAAATATGTACGTGCTCCCCTTTCTCCGTCTGCTTCACTGCTCCTCTTGTTGTCTTTCTCAGCTTTCTCTTTTTTTTTGTGCGAGGCACAACAACAGCCGATTTCACAAGTATTCACTCAGCAGTACGTAGGAATCCTCGTAAAAAATAATAATATAATAATGGCTAATTCAGAGGGAGCATCTGTTAGAGAAAGTGAAAACATGACTTGGAAGGACAAGAAGCACAAATAAACATGCTCACTTCATCCTTTCTCTTTCTGTTGGATTTGGCTTACGTTGAGGCAGCCGAGGACTATGATGATCACGATAATAATAATAAGGAATTCAACAAAACAGACGAGCCTTGTCTTTCGCCTTGTACAAGCTCTAGTATACCAAAAAGTCAGCATGAATAATGATGACAATCCAACGTCATACTCAAAATCACCATCAACGTCAAGTAAAACTATGCGTTCCTTTAAAATATGGGGATTGTATAAAATATTTGCACAGTTGAAGCGTAATTTTTTTTAGATGAATAATCTGTCTATTGTTTGGTGTTATTCTTTGTGCGAAAAGTGAATAGCTCAAAATGATACGACTACACGATTTCAGTATAAACCACAGCATCCTCTTAATTTGGTTTTCAAGGTTCTTGCCTTGCATTCAACCATCGGCGAGGATTATAATTTATAACGCTGCATGTTTACTTCACACTGGCGTCGTCAGTCACTCCTGTTGCCTGCGGCGAGCTGCTTGATGCAGCGGACTAGGAATGTATGCGTGACTAAAGATGAGTAAAAGTCTTTCCCTCTTTCTGTAAATGTAAAGACATATATAACAGATAACATGACTTGGGGTGTAGCAATAAATGATGATTATAATTTACATGGTACATACGATAATGATGGCGATAATATTAATAATACGAGATCGCTGCAAACGTTGGAGAAAGCTTGGAAGAACAGAGTCATTAAGGTAGTAGTATTGAAGCATTTTATTTTTGTTTTTCATCCTCTCTACTTTTTCCTCATAGTTTGGTATAATAATATATAAAATGGCTACATAAACAGGACTATAGATGGTATTTACGGGGATTTTATTGATGCCATTATTTTTCCAGTAGCTAACAGCTGCTGCGAGTTGGGCTGGAGGAATCGAGCAGCTGGATAATATGGCGCTTGCTTCAGAGAGGATGATAAAAGCATACATGGCTAACGGTAGATTATCAAGAAGAGATAAAGCGAGATTGGCGAGAAACAATTTTGACAAAATAAAATATTCCTTTAGTGCGGGTATAAAATTGACTCATGCTGATAGACTCTATGATGATTGAAGACAATGTTTCCACTATTGAGAACTCATCATCCCAATGGTAGAAAACTGCTTGCCCTTTATGGCTCGTTATTTTGCAAACCTGCTGCATTGATAACGTCTCTCCTCCTGTGGTCCATCTATTTTCGACAAGTGGATATATTTATAGCCACTTTCTATACCAAAAGTAATAATAGTGACATTAGAGACAAGAAGTATCACTTAAAATAATGTAGGTATTCTCTCGCATTCACTTATCACCTTCCCGTCAGTTTGCAGATTGCACAAGGCTCCAAGTACGTTCTATATGTTTGTAAAAGGCTAGCATGTATACCTTGTAGTTCAAGGATTTTCAGTTCCATAATAACTTTTCGTTTGTCGTATCAGAATGATGACATGATGCATACAACTTGTTTTTCTGCTTTATGCATCTATTTTTATGCATGTTATAGGGAATCGGATGTAAGAACAGCACAATTTTTTGGTAACAAAATGTGATGTAACGTTGTATTATTGTCTTTCTGTTTATAACGCTGATATTTTATGTCGCCATGGACCACTGCGGTTTCTGGGTTTCCCTCTCTGAGGTATGCTATATATGTACGTTGTATGTTGGTGGTTGTTGATCATGATGACAATGGTGGTTGGCTAAGACCTTCTTGTTTCTCGCTTCTTAATACTTGTGCTGCTGGTTGGTTGTTGCTTCGAGGAAATTGTTCTCGAGGACTATGAATAGAGGATAACAAGGTTGCTATCTTCTTTGATTACTCAATATTCTCATTACTCTCTAGCAGCTGAACAAAACTTGCTATAAATTTTCCATGTAGTAAAGAATGTGTATTGCAACAGGACATGGAGCATGACAACATACATTTGTAGTAGTGAAAGTTAATAAGCAGGTTGCGCATATTATGTACATTTTGTACATTATTACCCCTACGCTACCTCTTATGTATCAGAAAATCTTCTCAAATGTCCTTAAAAGCTAAACATGCATAACTTTCTACATTTATTAACTATAATTAACTGAGAAGAATTGGGATTCTTTAACTATAAATATTATTGTGCTATCAAAGAGAATGCTGTCACCGGAAAGGATTAATTTTTACTGCCTACCTTCCATTGTGTCTCACTGAAATATGAATTTAGACGATTTTTAGCATTACATCAACCCCATCAAAAGGATTTTGAGCTCAGAGTAGTTACATCCACTTAAATGTGCAGACACGTCATGAAAGCACAATGTAATGGTAATAATAAATGAAGTGAAAGGAACATTATTGCAATAAATATGAGTAGAGGAAGCTACGCCATGAAATATAATAACTTTGTTTCATTCATTTCATTCAACAAAATGAGATGAAAAGTGGAAAAGCAGTTTTTAAAGCGATATATATACAGACGTTTGAATTTGTTTCGGCTATAGGCTGTGTATCTTCTCAGGACCTGTGAGGTGCTTCCCTTTGTTTACTGCTCAGTTCTGGAAACAATATCAAAAAGTAGAGAAGAATCTATTCCTATCTGTCTGTGTATACTACCAAATAATTTGTAACAAGTCAAAAAATTTACAGTGTTGGTTCTCATTCGTGAACTCCTGCATATTTCATTGCTTTCCTCTCGTCATCATCATCAGAAGCAGAGAGGCAGCGAGGCTTCTCACTCAAACTTCGCTAGCAATTTTTTACTGACGGAGAGAAAAAACAGGGCACTAGAGAAGATTGAGTCTTCTTCAGTTTCACCGGTGTTCAGCCACACAGACCCACATACACACATTTTTGCAGATAGAGAAAGACAAGTGATAAGGTGGTACAAGTCGAGCGTACCAAAGAAGGGAGGGGAACTCGGTAAACGGTAAGGTCGATGATCATCGTCATGAGTCATGTGTAAAGGAAGGGAAATGGAAAATAGAACTGGAATTAGAGAAGAGCATGTAGAGATGTACCCATGTCTACAGTATGCTTCCTTGGAGAAAGAATAAAAGAGAAGCAGGTGGATGGAGAGAACGAGAGATGTAACTTGATCAAGGTCTGTTATTTAACTTGTGTGCTTGCTCCTTTCGTACTGGTATCTTTTTAGATTTGTGGAAACGGCAAAAAAAACCAAACCAAATGTTTACTCTATTTTGTACCTCCGTCACTCGTACTTAACCATAGTGTTTCCCGAATCAAGTGTAACTAAAGTGTACCATTGATGCAAAATGATGTCCTACTGTATAGCTGAAAATTTCTACTTTAATTGGTATTACAAAGATCATCAGTATATATGTGAACAATGCAGCATGAAGTCGCTAGACCAGTAATAATAAGTAAACTAACTAACTTACCCGAGCTGTCTTATAACTAACAAGCAAATAAAACAGAGCTGGTAATTATTGTAGCATGAAAAACGTTGCCCCCACTCTCGCTATCACAATCACACCAAATCTGCTATCCAGGGAAATAAATGATATAGACATTTGAGCCTTTTCGCATAAGTAGCAACATGAACGGAAGGTCTTCAATTCCCCCTTCGCCAGTATGCCGAGAGTACACTGAGATACTGAGAAGCTTTCGTGTTTCGCATGGTGGTCTTTGTGGTTTTCAGAGAAACTTACAATGGAACTGTATAGTCCTATTTCTGTCTTCCTTCGTCTCCGATACACACGGTTACCACTAAACTCTGCCGATTCACTATCTGAAAATAAAAGAGAATACAACATAATTATAATAAACACTATGACCCTATCAAAAGAAAGAAGACACGAAAACATGTAGGAAGATAGTCATATCATGAAACTGGGAAATTTGGGCTACTGGCGGTGGGAAAACATATTGAGTATTTATATGTAGTCAAAGTCAATAGAAAGCAGGAAAGTGGGACGCGTGTTGATGGTGCTGCTGGTGGCATTACATCTTCTCTTCAGTATCATCAGAAAAACCTGAAATCACACTTGTGGAAGTAAGGACGACAAATGATGATATTATGATGATGGTGGTTGTGTGTGAGAGAGAAATTATCCTCCAGTTACTCACTGGCTTCACTTATGATGAGAAGTAACAAAGGAAAAAAAGTATATGAATAATATTACGCTCTAGTAATAACAACAATAATTTTAGCAAAAAGAAAGCAGGAACTTTGTCGTGGAGCAAATTACTGTCAATTTGTTTTTATATTACACAATTCAACTTTTTTTGGTGATTCCTCTCTCACAACTATTGTACATGGTAAAGGGGATTGTTGAGGATGAGAATCAGATGTGAAGTGAGAAAGAAAGCATATTGAAATGTGCATTTTGCATAGTACAAACACTATGAGTCCGTTCCCTCTCTATCTCCTTGTCAATTTTTGAAATAGGTATGCAAATTGTTGAGAAAAATGGAAAAGGAAGAAGAAACACAAGTAAAAGCCTTTTGACATATTTAAACTATGAAACACTTTACACAATTTGAGCACATGTTTGTTGTCGTTTTTTATTCTCTTTTTATCTTTAAAGAGATAAAATAAAATTGGCGCATCCCCAAGCACCAAAAGCCAGGACACATAGTACCTATAGTGGTGTTGAGAGACTTGTCATCTTTGTGGAATTTGCAGGTGGGAGAGGTAGTGGAGAGAGCATCAAAGCTCTTTCCTTTTGCTGGTTAGCTTTAAAGCCAAGTCGTTAGTTGAGAAGGTGAAAGTTGGGTGTTGTTGAGTGCGACTGCTTTGTCTCCTCGTCGGCAAAATAAGGTTTTTTTTAAGAAGTACAAAAAAATTGTAAGCTTTAACGTAGCAGAAAACAAGCTGCATAATGACATGCATTCATTGTGAATGTGCATTAATGTTAATAAGAATATTTAATGTATGTTGTTGTCAAAGGTACTATGCTTTTTCTGGGGCAAATCGTAGCATATTTGCTGATTAGAATACCATTAATACAGAAAACCGTGGGGTGGACGTGTTCTGACGTGTGCAACATAAATAATAGGTACATGTACCCGTAGGACTTGTACTCATGAGATTGTTTGAAGTGCCTTTAGAAATCATATATTCAACAGAGTCTATAATGCCAAAGTACACGGTTAGTTGAAGGCATGAGGGCTTTGTGAGGCTCCGTTTCTGTAAACATTACGAAAATGGAATTAAAAAGTACGTGTAAACCTTACAATGCTATTGTGATCTGTAGTTTAGTCTACACGGAACATAAATTACTTATTGTACTTACAGACTATGGGATTCGCAAATGGAAGTAAATATTTAATATTACTCGGAGAAATATTTACCAGTAATGGGAGTAGTCATTGGCATGAGTCATGAGATTGGAGATTGGAAACGGAATCAAACAAGCATGCAATCATTTTGTGCCACATAAATTGCAAGAAATTCTACAGAAGAAATATCTCTTATAATCTCTAGGTATTCACTAACATCTCCTTCAGGAATTTACCTTATATTTGATACAAATCTTGATGATAAAAAAAGCATAATCCTATAGTCTGCAATAGTGCTTAACATCCAAAACTACAAATCTGATAATAAAACTTATGCGGCATTTCATTATTCGGATTCCTTTCGACTACTACTCTCATCATCTTCAGAATCCATCAGCAGTAGAACCATCACTCGAGCACCTCGTGCAGCCTTGCCCCAACTCGGATATTTCTTCTCCCATTACCTGTTACACAAAGCATTAGCTCTAGCGGAAGTGATTAAAAATAGAAAATAAAATTAGTCTTAGTAAAGCTACCACTTATATGGAGTAATAAAAATTTATTACATTTTTACGTCTAATATGTGACATATATGCTTACCCTATCTGAATCTCCATATACAGACTGTAATAATTTTATTTGGTATATAGAATTAACGGCTGCTACAATATTATCTTTTTCTTGAAAAACAGGGAAACCGGTGACACGAAAATCACTAAAGCTTATTACCATTTCTGCGTTATTTATGACAAAAGTAATTTGAACGTCAGAGAAAAAAGGTTTTAAATGTCAAGGGTATTTTTAAAAGATGATATGCATAAAAACAACCTCTACATTTTACATAGATGCATATTGTTTTACACAGAGAATTTTCTGATTCTTATTCATTTCCTCTGGCTTGAACTAAAAACATTCCAAAAAAATAAAAAATCCTGACACTGTAAAGATAAAAGCAACTCAGCTTTTGTCATTCGCTTTTTTTCCTAGAACGCATAATCACTTCACCATAATCATCATCATTATCACAAATACAGTTTCATTCACTGAGAGAACAAAAGCTTGCAAGCTCACCGGAGAGAAAAACAAGAGCTTTGCGAAATGATGGCGAATGAAGAAGGGAAAAAATGGAAAAAGAGATGCTACAGGCGACTGTATTCTCCAATCAAATCAGGCGATGACTTTTATATTAACGGGCCAATACTAAAGGAAGCAGTGAGTCATCTTATTACTCGCTGCTCCAAATTCCTGAAGAAAGAAAAACAAATGGCATGAAAAAAAAGAAGGAGCTACTACTGGTCGTACACTTGAGGAGAGATAAATAATCTTCTTTCCAGTGAACATGTCCATTTGGTAAGAGTGTTCACGCAACCTATCCTCTTCTCAGGTAGGTAGATAAAATGGAAAATACATATTTCATATACATGTACATATTACATTTCTTGAGCAAATGCTACCTGTTCATTCCAAGAAATAGTAATATATACTGAAGAATGACATTTGGGAAACGGAGGTTATGGATGACATTTTGAAACGTTAACTATTTATTATCTCAAGCTTTCGAACACTAAGCTGTGTTCATCATCAGGAGAGTAAATAGTAAGATGAAAGTTATTCTAATACAACCATTGAGCACTAAAATGGGTTTAGACTGAAGGTCAGAACTTGTGCACCTTGTCAATCTAAAATGAACTGTGATTTAATTAGCCAAAGATGTCAAAATTCGGTTTATTTTTTTATTGATATAATCCGGAAATTATAAGTTATGTGCGAATATGGGATTAATATGAAGTGAAAACTTTCGGGGCCAGTTTCCAAACATAACGATAACCATAATTATGGCAGTCAGGGGAATGGTGCATTTTCAAAGTCCAATAAAACTGACAAAGTTGATGGTCATTTGGTTATCGTGCGTATGGACCGTGAAATTGCGTGGTAGAGAAGCCGTCTGGTTTCTCTACCAAATAATGTCGTTAAAGACACGTGAAGGTGTTTTGGTAATTAATTATATTGTGAAAATATTTATTTATGCAACTTAACTCGCACTCTCTTGTAAAATTGGATAACAAGAAACTTACACTCTTAACAATGTCAATATATTCTGCTGGATGTGTCTCAGTCATCATGCCAATATCTTTAGCGATTCTCCCATTTGTTCTTGAAGATACACCAACAAATCATATTTTGAGATTTTATCTTCCTAAGGCCATCAATTAAAAGAAATCCGTGAAAATCATTCTCAGCTCTTTGTACTGGTTGATTCACGGATTTTTTGGGCTGTTTTTTAAAAACTTAAATTTCTCTTGCTTTATAGCTTTATGTTGTACATTCATCACATAATAGTATCCGCTCGTCTATGCTGTTATGCAACCTTATATAATTATGATAAATCTACGAAAAACCCATCCTCTTATTAAAATTATAAACGATGCTCTTGTAGACTTACCCACACCTATTAATATCTCAGCTTGATGAAACTTTGGGTCTTTGCTAGGTAGTTTGCTTTATTTGATGAGGCTGTTAGTGTAACTGAAATATAAATATATGGTAAAATCTAATTTTACATAATACAATATATACAAGTTTTAGTCGTCAAAAACAGATCTGTACAATTTTCACTAATAATATAAAAATTTACGGCTTTCGAAAAATGTAATATTGATTATATTAGTATTGCAAATGTATTGTTGGTATAACAGCTTTAAAATACCCAGGAAATATTTAAAACTCTACTATACTTAACTTCGTTCGTACACCTCTCTGACTCGGATGAATTCAAGCACTGATTAAATATAGTTAGCAGATACAATTGTTTAGCTCAAAGCGTGAGTAATATTTGAAGTTCACTTTGAATAGCTTAGTAATGAAAATTGTTGAGTGTTAAAATAGTAAATAGTGTTTTGTTTTTGTTTAAAAAAGCTTTGTTGAAAACTTGTAAGATGGTGCAATTAACTTAATAGCCATGTGACTGCATACCATATTTTGGTAACATTTTTCTCCAAAGTAAACGCATAGAAACGTGAATGGTCTATTGCAAAAGAGTTCTGCTTCTACCGAGTTTGGCATGAATCATACAAGTCATCATTGTAACAATCTTCAAAACCACTGTAACTGTGCTTCTTACTTTAATTTAATTAAAATTTTCGTGTAGTGTGTGGTTAGTAAGAAAATGTACAATGGAAAATGAAATTTTATGAAAATAAAACTCCTTTAAGCTTTTAAGATAATTTATCAGATTATCTTAGCTTTACCTAGTGCATTATCTAGTGCTTTCCACTTCCTGATTCAAGGACCTCTGATAGAATAAGAGAATTAAGCAACAGGCATTTACTTATTCGTCACATTAAAATCAAGTATATATCACCCTTTTAACTCATGGCCAAACTCATGAGACAAAAAGGATACCATGAGCAGAACATGCGAAAGGTTGCTTAAGCCTTAGGATTTGTACCTAGTTGAAGGAATGAAAAGTACAAAATGTTGAAATTTGATAAATAGCACCAACTTTTTTCCTCCAATAAGACATTGACTGTCAGTATGTCAACCGAATGATTGTTTCCAAAAATATGTGTACAGGTTGGTATTTTGTAGCAGCAGAATCGCTAATATGAGCGCCATTTGATAAAATCCATATCTGCGTTTTTGCAGAAGAGTAACCACAACATTTAAAATTAGGTGATGACTACGAATTTTGATGTGAGACAAACTTCTGATCAAGAAGACGTTTGCTACGTAATTTCTTCATTTTATTTTCTTTCAAGTAGGTATTCCATTTGCAAAATAGAGTTCTATTACTTTTTCAAGTAGCTTTTTCAAAGATTGGTGTATAAATTACGTTATGCATGCAGTTTTGTCAATGCGTAAAAGAAAAACTCATCGTTTATTGCCGGAATTTGTTTATTCTTAAGCTAGTAATTCTATGAAATTCTAAAAAGCGATATCATTTTTTAAATAATTCACAGCTAAAATTGCATAGAAATGTTAACTTTGGGTTTTAATTGGAGTATGGTTTTACTTCTATTTTCTTTGCAGTTTTCTTCGTCGCGATCAAAGTTCATATTATCAATCCTAGAATCATTTCGTAACTGCACATTTCATTTTTCCCATTCCTACAACCTTATCCCGGTAAACTATTATTTTGGATGGAGTACATTACATCTTGTGGTTCTCGATGTTTGTATCAACAGAAATTTGAATTGTGTGTCAGTTCATACAAAGGCCACCTTTTCAACATACTCTTCGGTTGGCTTG